>PNEN01001678.1:0-26852 GCA_002933655.1 Cercospora berteroae
AGCCTATTATCCTTTATATACGCCTATAGTACCTACTAGTAACTCCTAATAATAGCTATATAATACTTAGAGAAGAGTATAAGCTAAGAGAAAAATCTTTTATAAAAGAGAAGTAGAATAATAGAGTAACCGAGGTTAGAATAGACTATAATAACTAGGTACTTTAATTTAGCGTATATACTAGCGAATTACTATAGTACCCCTAATCTATATAAAGGTTTTTCTCGCCGAAACTACTTAAAAACGCGGGACCGGAGACTACTACAGCGCGTAGCACACTACGTATAGGAAGAGAGAAGCGTGTTACTATATTTGGGTTTGTGCACTTTTAGTATTAAAAATCCGCCATAAGTATGGATCTTGCGACAGCGATACCATGACGACTACAGTGCAACATGTACAAAAGATTGGGAGGTACATTGAGCTGTGGGGTGCATCGTCCTCGACATCATTTTCGATACAACAGCTTGCGCTGAATCAGGTCCTTTTTGCCATTCGACATCTTGAGCTATGGCCGAACACCAAACATCTCGTGCCTGGTGAGCTTCGACTTCGACTAAATGCTGGAGACACTGTCAACATCACTAACTCGGATCCACATCTAGGCAATTCAGCAGCACCAAAGGTGGCCTGGAGAAGAATCTGAAGCTCAACGCGAATGTGCCACTTCCACGACGCAAGCCCGATTAATATATAGTTCAAGTCCTCGCTGTAGCACTTAACCCGGTCGACTACAAAGCTCCCGAAGTGCCCGGCTCCGTTACCTTAGCTCTTAAGACGCCGGCCACACCTGCAATGGACTTCGCTAGACGTATAATAGAGCCGGCAGATGGATTAACGTTTAAGCTAGGCCAAATCGTCTTCGGTACCGCGGGTTCTGGAGGCATTGTAGGCGGCGCCCTGGCCGACTACACAATTGCTACGAATTCGCGTGTAGCAGCATTGCCCGATAGCGTATCGCTAGTAGCTAGTGCTTCCGCGACCGTTTGTAGGATCACCGCATACCAATCAATCATACCCTATGCCAAGGCAGGTAGCAGCGTCTTCACCAATGGCGGCAGTGGCGGTACAGGTGTCTTAGGCACCAGCAGCCTTTGCGGTTTGGATGCCGATGTCACTACCACCTGCTCGGCCGCCAACGTCGACCTATGCAAGAGCCTAGGGGCCGATAAAGTCATCGACTACAAGAAATCCAACATCTTGCAGAGTCTCATCGCAAGCGGGCGTAAATACGACCACATAGTCGACAATATCGGCTTAAGCCCGGAGTTGTTCTACAAAGTACATTAGTATACCAATCCAGGGACGGTCTACGTCGCAGTGGGAGCGCCCATAGCATTCAAGACCTTATGGCACATGATCGCAATGAGATTGTGGCCAGGATTCCTGGGTAGGGGTCAACGCAAAGTTACCACGCTCATGGCAGAGATCAACTCGAACGACCTTGCGGTAATAGGCAAATGGATGCAAGATGGCCGGATCAAGCCCGTCATTGATGAGACTTTCAAATTCGAGGATGCGCCGAAAGCCTTTGAGAAGTTGAAGACCGGCAGGGCGAAGGGCAAGATTGTTGTTGAAGTCTCTGCCGAGGCTTCGACAAGCACGTGAGCGAATCAAGGCTGGCAGTATACTAGCGTCCGGTTCTGGATTTGGGCCACTGCAATGAGCTTCGTAGTCTCGTCTGAAGTGCTAGATGTACACCACTGACTGGACTAGGCCTCGCGAGGCCCGTGGAGTCTCCTGGAGTTGAAAATGGTGATGGTGATTTGGAAGCACACCTACAGCACAGCACGGTCGAAGATTACGAGATGCTGCCCGCTATTCTCTATCTTGCGCATCCGCCATCGGAGATCCAGGCCAACGTGATGACGAGGTCGGTTAAGAAGCTGGTGGGAAAGCAACAAGTAACACGTTCTGAATCCAGGGGGACCAAGAACGCTCGAGGCAGGGACGACTGCCATTGCTGCTATGCACATACATGTAGTGCGACAGTGACAGTAGGAGAACTCGTCATCAAGCCTGAGGCACACATTTTCAAACATCACACTACACGGCCATATGAACGCAGTCTGCTTTCGACTTCATGCTTTGCAACTTCTGTGCATCGACACACTTTCTTGACGTGGCAGATGGACATGTCATCGCATCCGGGTCATATTGCTCGCTCGGAGAGCCGAAATCAGTGGCATGTAATGTGACACAAAATTTCGGTACCGAGCACTGCTTTGCACCTTCCCAAGCTCTACCAAATATCACAGTATCGAACAGCGAAGAAGAGCGCCACATACAAGACAATTGCAACCCAGACGACCTTTGAGAATCTGGAGAAGCCAAGAAATACCCAAATCCGAAGTCAATCAGAAGTGTTTCCTGCAGCATCTCGTGTTTCAGCACAAATTTTCAACAACTTCACCTTCACCCCACCAACCACAACTGAAATCGAAGTACAAGATGGCCGGACTAGTCTCAGTGCCCGACAAAGACATCGAATTCATCGAAGCAAAAGCAGGCGAAGTCTTCAAGCTCGGTCCAATCACATGTCGTGTGCTAGAAGATGGCTCTCACACAGGTACACACAGCTCCAGCTTCCCATACCATCTTGAACGCAACACCGTCAACAGATATGCTGACTACAGCCGTTCACAGACAACCGCATCGGCGTAGCCGAACTAACCCTGCCCCCCAAAACCCCCGGCCCCCCACCTCACTGGCACGAAATGCACGACGAAACATTCTACATCACCCAAGGTAGCGTACGCTTCCACGTCCCGGACCCAACCACCTCAGGCTCCGACAAGAAGATCATCGATGCGAAGGTGGGCGATTATATCGTCGTACCGATTCGAGCACCTCATACTTTTAGTAATCCGAATGATGAAGAAGCGAAAATTTTCTTCACGAGTACCCCGAGTTTTTATATAAATTATTTTAAATTGTTGAGTCGGTTGGCGGAACCGGATCGGCCGGTGCCGGCGGAGATGAATGTGCAGGCTATGGCGATGTTTGCTACGGTTTTGGCTGATAGGAAGCCGAGGAAGCCGGAGTGAGAGAACTATCTTGGAGGTACTCTGGTGAGATGTTCAGGCATATATTGTAATTCTCTTTAGGACTATGCAGTGGGATATGCCGTCCCACGTGCAGATTGAGTAGCATCGCAAACGCAGTGGCCGAGTGTTGCGGCATAGGCGATCTAGCCGCCGTATGGATTGAAGCACGCACATGATTGACTCTTTCATTTCACATAACACTGATCGACCTTCCCGCTAAAGCCCGCGGGCTGTGGTACAGGTTGTACGGCACATCTGGATACAAAGGAGCGTAATATCCAAATCCATGATGCACGACTTCGCTAATCGTGCGTGTCGGTGTGACGACTTTCTGCCCGACGCACGATCGCAGTTCTGCAGGTCCACGTGCTCAAGAATAATCTTATGGCACTCACGCCCGCGCTGCTTTTGAAGAAGACCACTGTTTGTGCGAAAGGTTGGCAAACCCCCACGTGAGGCCTCGCAACAATCGTGCATGCGTTGAGATTTGAGTAGGATTGCTGCAGTATGGAGATCAATACAATGTGACCGCCGACACTCTGCCATCTTTGGAACCCGCGTGTTACTATAAGCCTATTTGGCTGTTGGTGCTTTCAAGGGACCACGACTGTGCAACGACCAGAGAATCTTGGGTCGCGACTATCGAAAGGCCGTAGTTGGTAACGTCAATGCAGATGGTTTTACTCGTGATCAGATCTGCCATCTGTGAGCCAGCCGATGTTATTGCTATCAGCCCGCGTCTGCTGGCCTTTTCACAGACAATGGCGGCTAATGCGTCAAATGCGCTGTGCCCGGTTACTGAATAATGCTAGCGGACAGAACTTCGTCGATCGTGTCGTCTGATACTGATGGGTAGCGGCACAATGGACAGCGTGCTTGATGTATTGCCATATGAAAGGAGCTGGTGCTTCTTGGCTGAGGTGGGATAACGTTTCGTTTACGTGCATGCCGGAATCGGTACAGAGACCGTACCCACATGGCAGACACAAAGTTGTGGTTGTTTGTCCTTGTCAAGCACAACTGAATGTCCATTATGGCGGCTAACGCGCAGAGGGCGCTCTTCGGAGGCAGCAGTCGAGTACCATGCCATCTTGTGATCTGGAAGGAGGCTCAAAGAGCTGATCCTGCTTGGCGGAGGTGGGATAGCGTTTCGTCTACGTGCATGCCGGGCTCGGTAGTCCAGTTGATAGAGACAGCATAGCAGTTGTTCGTCTTCGTTCAGGACGACTGAAAGTCCATCATGGCGGCTATCGCGCTGAACGCGCTCTTCGCGCACAGCGCGGGTAACAGAAAATTCGAGAGTTTGGTTACGGAGCACTGTGCAAGGAACCTTCAACCACATCTGAGCTCTGAGTGGCCACTGTGGTGACCCATTTTGCAGCTGCAGATGCTCGAGCAGGTTTATACTTTGATCTAGTCCGGGCCGCTTGCTTTTGGCGTCTCGTCTCCCTGCATGCCGAAGCCGTAGTGGCCAACCTGGTTGTTGTTGGATCGCGCGATCTCTGGTGACAGTGCCTCTTGCCGTCAGACGAGGACGTTTGTTGAAGTCATGCTGATGAATATGTTGACGTCGCGAGGCTATGTAGTAGCGGTCAGGCGTGCGAGTGCGAGGGAAGTGTCAGCCGCACCCAGCGGGGAGTGCGGCGATCTGATTTTTGACTTTCGCTTGATTGCATGAAAACGCGGCATGTCATGCCGGACATCGAGCCGCGCGAGTCATGGCGGATTCGCTGATGGAATCAGAGTCGCATCAAGTAGACTCGAGAGCCTTGCCCACCAGAGCCTTGCACTCTTCCGTCATGGGTATTTGCAGCGCCAGGCGATGTCCTTCCTCCGACATCTTGACCCACGTCTTCTTTAAAATTGTAACGATCTTGTCCTCATCATGCTTCTCCTTGAATTCATCGAATTGATCATCCAAGAATACGAGGCACGCAACATCTTCCAGCACTTGTACCTCAGATTCGCCTTGTTTCAATCCCTCCTTTTCAATCAAAGCGATGCATCTTTTCACATCGGCCTCGGAGTAGTTGGATTGCTCCAGAATCTCGCCCACAAGCTTGGCTTGACGTTTCTTGAGATGTGTCCTCCATGAGTGGTATCCTATCTTCGTCATGGGGAATTGAGACCGAGCGACCTCCCATCGGCGGAAGTGCTGGCCACAGATTGCAAGCTTCAAGATCTCTGAGGCTTCGGGTGCACGCTCGTTCAGGAACCTCTCCATCTTTTCTGAGTAATGCGTCTCGTATGGGACCTCGGTGCCATCGGAGCGAGTGACTTTGTTCGGATCTTCATTGTGGGCGTCGTAGATGAGCTTTCGCGCGTGCTCGTAGTTGGCTCCCATCTTCTTCTCTGCCTCCTTCGTGGAACTACGAGATGAGATGCGGTATCAGTGAAGCACTGGCAGCATCAACTGCTTATCGTTCGGCGCTTATCCATTGGAGCATGGCGCGTGCACGGACTTGACGGAGGACCACCTCCGCGAACGGAAGATGGTGACGTCGGTCCCGATTTCTTCTCCACCGCATCACCCGCATCATCGTCAGGTCACATGAAATGAAATTTTCTGAAGTTCCCGCATTGACATCAGCTTTCGAAATCCTCGCATCGCATCGCATCGCATCCTCTCGAGGACGCCCTACGATGGCGTATCTGCAGTCCGCCGGTTCAAAGCAGTGGAACACACGCCGAGAGACGACTCAAAGGCCATGCACCAATACGATTGTGGGTTCGAAGTGGGTCTGATGCGAATTAAGTAATGGAACAAGCAACAGAAGTAGCGTCTTAGTACGACCGAAGATGCCTACATGCTTGGAGCATTCCACTATTTCCCGTCGCCATCGGCTGCTTGCTTTGGCGGTGTTCAATTTGCTAATACGTCGTAAAACTTCTCCTTCTGCGGGCCGGCGGATGGTACACAGTACATTATACGTCGCCTGCACCTTCTCTGTCACAAAGGACTGATCTGTCTTTGCATTTCTTCGCCTTGCTTGTCCTTACTCTCCTTCCGCATGAGCGCACTCGAAGAGGGTCGAGGTCGAAAATGGCAACAGGATGACGGGACGTCAGGAACGCCTACTGATGCAGCAAAATTGGAGCCCGAGACGAGTCCAGCTAGCTCCACGCTCACCTCGCCACACCCTCAAAAATATGAAAGCACAATACTTGATTGGAATGGCCCCGACGATCAACGAAGTCCATACAACTGGAGCAGCACGCGCAAATGGATGACTGCTGCCCTCACGCTGTTTGGCACATTTATCCTTACTCTCAATGGCACTGCTATTACCATCGCAGCGGAGGAGATTAGCAATGAATTCAATATCGAGGACAGTGCTACCTTCAGCAATACTTACTGGGTGGTGTTCAGCTGGAACATGGGCGGCGCTTTTTTCGTGCTCTTCCTACCTTTGCTCGAGGACTTTGGCGTCAGGCGTCCATATCTGTTCTTCTACGGCCTTTTCCTCGCAATGATGATTCCGCAGGCAGTTGCACAGAATTTTGCCACCTTGATCGTGACGAGGATCATCGCCGGCGGTAGCGTGGCCGTGCTCGCCAACACGATAGCGAGTGCCATCCCGGACATGTGGGCAACCGATGAAGCTCGCAGCGTTCCTGTCGGCCTCTACATTTTGCTGTACGTTACCGGTAACACAGCTGGGCCTGTGACATTCTCACCGGTCATGCAGTTCATTGGGAATTGGCGCTGGATCTTCTACATTCAGCTAATTGTGTACGGCGCGATGGCTCCAGTGTATCTCATCTTCTTGCCGGAAACGCGAGGTCACACCATTCTGGGTAATGAAGCACGGAAAATACGCAAGGAAACCGGGAAGCCAGTATACACCGCTGAGGAGAGTCGTGCACTTCCAATCAGGCAAAGACTCATCAAGTCCGTCACGAGACCGTTATACTTGCTTTTCACAGAGCCTGTCCTTCTTGCAAGCACCGTCTGGTCAGCTTTCGCTCTCGGCCTGGTATTCGCATTCACACAGTCCAGCGAGCAAGTATTCCAGGAGCTCCACGGCTGGAACTCTTGGCAGTGTGGTTACATTCAGGGCGCTGTCGTCATTGGGGAACTTCTCGGTTGGCCTATCACCATTTACGGGACCAGTCTCCACCTGAAGTCCGCTAAGAGGAATACTGAAGAGCCCGGTCAACCAATTCCCGAAGCACGGCTGTATGTCAGTGTTCTGGGTTCCTTCTTGGGCATTACAGGTGGGATGTTTGTCTATGCTTGGACGTCCTTCGACTACGTTCCTTGGATCGCTCCAGCGATTGGTTTGGCAATGGTTGGCTTTGGCATCCAAATTGTGGTCTGCGTCATTGCCGACTACGTCGTCGATCTCTATGCTGCGTCAGATTATGCCGGTTCTGCCATCGCTGCCGTAGTTGTTGGCGAGCAAATCGTTGCAGCGGCGCTTCCTCTGACCGAAGCCAGCATGTATACCAATCTAGGTTTCCAATGGGCGAGCTCCCTCCTGGGATTTATCGCACTGTTACTGAGTATAATTCCCTTGCTCTTCATCTGGCAAGGCAGGAAATTACGAGAACGAAGTCCTTTCATGAAAAGCGGCGGCCAGTCGATGGCTGTGAAGTCATAAAAATCTCCGGCGTTCCAGTGTAATCCGCATGTCTCGGATCTGGCGGTACTTGTATAGACATTGTAAAAGAGACGATATGAGTAATGACTTGGACGATGCAAGAGAACGTCGATCTGCCGGTCTTGGCAATGAGAAGTACAGTTCTACCGTGCCTTCCGCGAGCTTGACTTTCCTGAAACACCGCACCCTCGAACTTGAAACCACGACTGGACAAGAAGCAAGACAGGCATTTGCGGTCGCTGCAAACTGCATCGAGAAAGATCGGACGATGACGCTGGAGACTTTTGTGCACCAATTGAGGGCATGCCAACACACCGCAGGAACACGTCGTAGGCAACATGTTGCGTCACGAACGAGTGCGTGACCACGAAATCGCACCATTACATCCTCGAACATGCCAGCGATGTGATGGAAATCATGGCGGCAAAAAGTCCATCGCGATCCATTCGTGTCTTCAACCTGTCTTCTGTGCCCTATCCGAAAGCCACTCGAGTCAAGACACCGGGTCGTCAGAGTCTATTGACTTTTTCAAACAACGGCTGCCAAATGTCTTCCCAACTTCCAAGTTTCGAAGCATGGAGGTTTGTCAAACTTGCCTTACAGAAGTCTGCCAAAAGATGTTCCCAAACACACGGATCCAAATCTTTCTTCGCAAACGCCTTTCTCCCTCTCGATATCACGCCGATAAAGTGAACATTGTGTTTGCGGAACCCGACCGGCAAGAGACAAGGTGCAACCCGATTTCGGGCCGCAGACACTGGTCATGGCATCCTACGACCTACGACAAAGGTTGATAGTGTCCGTTGTACTTCTTATTGTTTTCTTTCACGTCGGTACTCTTTTGGTTGTGGCGTACGAAAGGGAGTATACTATTGGCAACAGTCTACAACATGGCGAATGATAAAGGTATGTGTTCATCCACATGGCAAGCCCAGATCTTGCGAATGCAAATATCACAAAACAGACAGGATGCGCAAAAGGCTCACGTTGCTAACACCAACTAGTTGTCAGTCGTCTCGATGCACTCTTCAGCATGACACCTCTGCGAACAACATTCAAAGAACGCCACCAACGATCCGCCTCAACATCCAAAGTCCTTCGAACACCAACCAGTGACCAACGTACAGACTCAGTCACCTCATCTCCATCAAAATCCTCCTGTCACTCTGCATCCTGCTCAACAACAATCTCCGCCTCCGAACTCCCAACCCCAACCGACGAAGCCCACTCTCCCCTCATCGTAATCGACAACGCCTCACCAACCGATACAACCTGGTCCTCCAACTACAACGAACCCATCACAAACCCCAATAACACCCTGCCCCTCACAACCCCAATCCTCTCCCCCACAACCTCCTTCCACAACCCCACCACAACCCTCTTCGACTCAACCCGCCAACGCTTCCGCAACGGAATTTCCACACTCGACAACCTCCTCCGCTACATGGAAACCCATGGGCCGACAACTTGTAAATCCTACAGAAAAGGGATAGATTCACTGTTAGAGAATCTTGTAGCCATGGCGAAATGGTTAGTGGGGTATTTAGAAATGGCGAGGAGTACTGTCACAATTGATGTTGTTGATAATGATGGTGGTGGAGGAGGTGGTGGTGGAATTGGTGGGGATGAGGCTTGGACGAGGAGTGCGGTTGTGGGGTTGAGGGTTGACCTGCATCAGTATTCGTGGAAGGTTATGAAGTTGACGATGCTTTTGAGGGAAGGGTCAGGTGGAGGTGGAGGTGGGGGTGGGTGCGAAGGGAGGAAAACTTCGGTGTAGGGTTGAGGCCGACACATCGGATGACGTTTGGGACATGGCGTTTCGGGGTAGAGAACTGGGTGGGAGGTTAGTTTGCTTTTGCGTCAATGTCTGTGAATGAGGGTGTACGACTAGGGATGAACCGGATCGAGACGAGTTTTATTTTGTTGAAGATGTGGAAAGAGAAATCGCTCTCGCTGCGTTGTTCTCGTCGCTAGAGACGCTGTTCTGAATGAATTATGCTTCGCTGAACAACTCACATCTGCAACCAAAATCGGTCCCACAATCCTTCCTCGACATCAATACACGCTCGCCTCAAAACGTCTTCGACAAATGCCACGCTGGCTTAGGCTTCTTAAACCACTGCCACTTATTATTCGAATAAATGATCTTATTCGCCACTTCCTGATCATGCAACAATAACCTCTCTTCATATCCTCTCTCAGCAAATACATCCTCTTTCATCTTCTGCGCACTGCTGTCGCCTTTTCCCTTATACTCCCAATGTACTTCTTTGATTCCACCAGGTGACATATCAATGGACATGTTTGGTTCGTTGTGTGAAGCATGGCCATCGAGGAGGTTCCAGCCCATCAGCGGGCCTCCTGATGCGATCCAACTACGTGCGCGTTGAGGGTTGTATAGCTTCGCGGCTTTGGAGAATGTGATGAGGCGGTAGACGACAGATATGATACGTTGATACCAGACTTGAGCTTCAACGCCGCGGCCTGCGAGGTCTATTCGTGCACGCGCGGAAGAGTGGATGTATTCGTTGGTATGCTGGAGAGGCTGGCCGGTTTCTTTGCCGGAGTCGTAGTTCGTCTTCTCGTAACGACCAGGAGTGCGCACTTTGGCGCCAGTGAGGCTTTGAGGGAAAGTGTTGCTATCGTATACTTTGCCCATTGCCCAGCCTTTGTAGTCATCCCCAGATCTCGCAGTGGCGTAGTAGTTGCTCGTCTGGCGGAAACACGAGTCGATGAAATCGTCATCGAATTTGATCCAATCGAGAGGGTCGAACTTTTTGCTCGGATCTCGTGTATTGCCGCTCAACTGGTCCATCATCCAAGCCAAAGTGATGTTCGCAATCCCATAGTCGTCATATGAACCTCCAATGTTCGAGTGTGCGCCCGGAAACCATACCTGCTTCATGCGAGTTTTGCCTCCATCATCAAGCTCCCATACTGCGGGGGAGAATGGGAATCGATGTTCGTCTAGAGCCAGCGCATGGAAAGCATTCTCCACAGAGTCGTTGAGTCTTGTGTCGTACCATCTGTATTCCTTAATAAAAGCAGGCATGCCCAGAGTGCGCTGGATGAGAGGATTCACGGGAATACCGAGTGCTCCCACTGTATCCCATACTCCAATACATTTGATCTTGGCGTCTTGTGTCAGGCCAAGCGCAAGAAGGTGCTTTTTGTACTGTTCCATATACTCATCGATGGCACGAGGCTTCTTTGACCTTGCCGATGCTGGATCAGGCTGGTTGATTCTCGGGTCTAGTTCATCCTCAGGGTGTGCAGCGCAATAAGCGTCAAAGAATCGTGGCACATAGCCTTCTCGGCCAACATTCTCCCAATCAAGAAAGCATTCGTAGAAGAATGGCATGGCTTTCCGTGTGAGAATTCCGACTGCTGTGATGAATCCGCCCAGACTGCGAGCGGTGAAAGCACCACGAGAAAAGCCAATCAGGAATATCGAATCAGGTCCGCTGAGATGATCGTCCTCGGAGTAGTTCGTGCCCAAGAACCCGTAGGCTTCGCGTAATGCTTCGCTCAGACCTAAGCCAGTGCCGCCCCCAACCATCTGATCGTACAGGCCAATACCCGTTCCAATGCCAGATTGGTAGTAGACGATTTGAGGATGCTTGGCATCATCTTCGGACATCATCGCTCGCGCTATGCGTGTCACATTGGAAGGATTTTGAAGTTTGCCATCCTTGTAGCCGTTGTCTCTGTCCATCCAGGTTCCATCGCAACAGATGATCAATTTCTTGGGCATCCTAGGTTGATGCCTTGCTGCCTGGTCGGCGATGGAGTGGCGATACTACATTGCGACTTGTGCTGTATATCCAATTGGGCTGTTTGATCGAAGCATCTAACCTTTGGCCAGGATGAAAGCGAGCGTCGATTTGCCTATCAAGCGTAGAGACTCCCGGCCTGGGCTCATCCAGATATTTGCCAAGGCCTTGTGTGATCTACCAGCTTTCACAATCTGTTTGTGTGTGGAATTTGCAATGATTAGAGTATAGAAGCTTGAGATGTTGTAGCTGAAACTGGGACGCCTGTTCAATATATGACTGTATGATCAAGACATAGACGCCATGGTGCGGGTATGCGTGACTCTATTGTGCGTCGCACAGGATGAGGCTGTGAGATATTTCCATCTCACACGGAGGGCGTCAGGATGCGCCCCATATGTAGCCCTCGAGGCTGAGAGATTGAGCGCGCGGAGGCATCCTTCGCGCCCGGCCGATCAGCGCTCTCCGATCCACTGTCGTTCGGCGGACTGCTGCGTGGCCTTCCTGTTCCGCCATGCTGAAGGGTGGATTCGGTCATGCGCTGGATGCAGCCCGAAATGGACGGATGCGGTCAGCAAGCATAGCCCACTGGTCTCGCGACCGCGACCGAGTCAAATAGAAAGCCAAGTGTTGGTGAAGCTGTGAAGGAACGCAAAGAGGGCGGCGCCAGGAACAGGCGGCCGCTGCCCAGACACGTGGGTCCGTGCGGCCAATCATGTGAAGACGCCAATTCCACCAACTCACTTCAGCTCTGCCAGCTGAACAATAGCTGTATGGACATCTTCGCGACATGTCGTTCCGCAGCATTTGCTTCCGGTGTACTGTGGTAAGGAGTCACGACTGACCGCGATCTCCATCAAAGCAGGATGGAGCCTCGTATGCTTCTCTGCATACATGAGTGGAAGTGTCGCCAGATTTTGGAGCCGCCCGGACACTCAGACAAGTTGCATGCTGTCAGCCAGCCACAGCGCCATGTACTCACCTTTCCCCCAGCTTCAAGACATACGTACTGTAGGAGGTAGCTCGCATGCGCCGTGATGCTTGAACGTCACAAGACTTCGCACGTCCGCCTCGTTCGAGCCACTGAACCACCTCTACAGAAACCACTTCCGCCAAAGGATGGCAGTACGCATCATGCCGCGCGGCGACCTCGAATCGGACGCTGTCTCCTGCGTAGAGTTTGGAGGCGCCATCCTCCAGATCCAGCTCCATCGGCGTCGATGTTGTGAGATCGCAACTTTGGCAAATCACGAAGGACCAGACGTTGATGCAAAGGAATGGCCGGCAACAGAAAGAGCTAGATGATACTTCACTTGCCCTCCGGTTGAGTGGGAGCTGAAGCTGACAATCTTGAGCGAATCCACACCATCCATGGCGGCCAACTTGGTCACGGAACGCAACATTCCAGCAGTTCCACGAGGCTGGATACGATGCGCACCGACAGACCTTTGAGGGAATCACGAAGACACCACTTTGCCTACCACCGTTCACTCCGTTCGCGAGCAGCCGTGAACAATACCAAACCTACGTCGAGAAGCAGAAGCAAGCCATGAAGATTCACAGGAGCAAGGATATCAGACTTGCGCGCCCAACGGTAATGCGAGATCTCACATTCGCCGAATCACCGGCCGACTGAACTACAATCTAGATCGATGACTACGTGATTTATCACCTGGACAAGACTCGTCGCGCTACTACGCACTTCTTCACCTTCTTGAATCGCTGGATCGACGGCACGAACAATCAGCAAATTATCGAACTGTTTGTGCAACCGCATACAAACTGCAAACAGATGTCATGGAAGAATACACAGCAGCACAGAAAGCGACATGCGACGTGATGTTTATGGCAATGTTCCGTCTGTACTATCTTCTCGGGACGGACACATGGTATACGGTCCTCGCTGTCGCAATTTGTACCACGCTAAGTCTCGAGCAGGGATAGAACTACACTGGGTCAGAGGCGTCGGCTGTTTCAACAGCTGTATCGCAAGCTACCATACGCCATCGATACACTGGTGTACAGCAAAGAGGCGCATCCTGTGGACTTCGGCACAATGCAAGCGAACAACCGAAGTGTTACTGCGAAGACCTTTCGACAGTTCGGGAGGTACAAATTTGTCCGATCGGGTGAAGCTACATTGTGCTCTCGAGTTCGGGAATCCGAACATAAAAGAGCCAGTGTATGCCATGTGGAAAGGCCTCCGACACGACGAAGCTTCGGAAGCAATGTACATTTCTGACGTTGCCGTGGAAGTGACAGATGAGATCCAAATACTGTCCGGGCTGACATACACCTTATCGTTCTGCTGAAGGCGTTCGCGGGCTCCAATGCTCGTGCCATACATTTCCACAGCATTTGTGAGGCCTGCATACCCGAGGGTCTAAGCAAGCGGCAGAAGATTCCCACGAGCCGGATGAATCAGCGAGAACCGCAGAGATGAGATCATTGGAGCGATTGAGAAGGGGCCATTCACCGGCCAGTAACAGAGCATGACGCGTTTGGCAACTTTCAAACGCTGTGCCAGTAAGCACCTTTGCCAAAACAGCGCCATGGTCACCATTCGTCGGACTGCGTCATCGGCCGCGACTCAACGAAGGCAATTGCTCTATCAATGATTCGACATTGAATCTATTATGGCTCCAGAGGCCTGTTGGCGGGCGAAGCCCTGCCCAGTGGCAGCGCCAAAGTTTGTGTTCGGCGAGAGAGATGCCCTCGCGAACGACTGTTGGGAGCCGCGGACGCCTTGGTTGCTGGTTTCGCAAGCACATTCACTGCTTCTCTCGCCTCTTCACTTGCTTGTGCTTATGCTTCTTTACTTGCCTGTGCTGGTTTACGTGCTTCTTCACATGCTTACTCCCATGCTTCTTCGTATGCTTCTTCATTTGCTTGTTCCTTCGCTTGTTCACTTCCATTACTGCTCGCTTACTTGCGGTCACTCTTGCTTACTGGCCCTGGTGAACAACTTCGTTCGCATGACCTCGTGCCCAGCGGGAATGCGACTCCGCAATCACGATGCCTGCGTCGCGACAGCCTCTGCAACACATCATACACCTTAGCAAGTATTATGATACGTGCGAGAAGTAAGTAAAGCTCGTCAGATGTGGATTCTCAGCACCCCTAATGTGGCATTTTGGAGAAACATGACTTTACAGCGAGATGGAGACGCGGCAGTGGAGAATTTGCGACTTTGCAACGAGGTCGTGATTGTGACCGGACAAGTACACGCACTGACCGCGATCATAGATTTTGAATCCTGCATATTCAATTCAACTCGGCCGAATTCATATTCAGTCCAAAACCTGAATTGAATATTCAGATTCAATCCAATATATTCAGCTTACAAATCAGGCACTGATAACGTAGTGGTTTCTATGCTATAAACTACGGCGGCATCTACACAAGAGAAATCTACAGGCAGGAAATACGTATGGTGTCGACAAAAGGAGCTCTTAGGGGCAGCGGAGGCGGGGAGCAGTGAGAGAGCAGAAACGCCAAGCCAAGCCAGAGGGACCTCCGCTGCTGCCGCCAAAGTCGACAGAATCGTCTTGTTTCTGTGGGGCTTTTGACAAGGGTTTTGAATTTGAATTGAATTTGAATTTTCAATTCAGGATTCAAAATCTATGGCCGCGATGCGCTTCGGCCTTATCAGAAAGGAGAGAAAACTGATCGCTGTGCAGGAACAACTGCGCACTAAAGAGTCAGAGATTGTTATAATCCTCGAAGAGATGGTTGCGGCCCTTCAGAAGCCCACTAAAATTGCGAAGTCACACAATTATCAAGACTAGGAGGACGCCAGGTCAGGTCAAGGTGCTAGGCCAGATCAAGACATCGGCCGTAACCCTCTATCCTTTCGCTTCATACACAGGTGCTGACATGACTGGCGCTGCGGAGACTGCAGACGTGCAACTTAGCATTAGCGTGTTTGGCGCCACTGCCTTCTGAAGACGACTTTCGATTTGCAAAGTTTGCACGACAGACACCTCCACGACATTACTGTTTTTCCCACGAACACTTTCGACGACAGAACCTCTCACCACTACTCACAATGGCAGCAGTAGTGCTTGCCCACGAGGATATACTGCCAACTATCATGCACGAGGTCTGCGTCACTCACGCACAAAAGCTGCCGACAATTGAGATCCCGAAGTACTCGGATTCAGCCAGCATGGACGAGAGCCCGCCGTCAGACAAGTATGCTGACTTCCTGCATCCCATCTTCCCGTCAGCAGCGGCAGTCAATAGCGCCTTTTATGTTGCAGCAACTGAAGCTACGATTTACTACCACGTACAGAAGGTATGAAACTTTAAGGAGCCAGCCTACAGTCTTTGGAACAGCCTGTACAACGACGGTCCTGTTCTAGCAACGAATGTTCCGAATAACGCTATGAAAGTGCCGCGCAATCTTGGAACCGACCTTCAGGCTGCGACTCAGGAGAGGCACTTGCACTGGCAATGGCTCCGGTTCTGGCTAAGGCCTTGTTGGCGAGCGAGGCTCTGCCATATGGCAGGTTTAGGTCTGTGTCTGGCCAGAAGGCGACGGAGGTGCGCTTGCGGATTTAAGGCTGTTGGTGCCAACGCGACACTGCCCCAATCTTTTTAGCGACAGCATTTCGACGACAGTCCACGGCCTCTTCAAACCACACCGTTCGAGTCCACCTGACAACACCTCCGACACTTCAGTGACAGCGCATAGCCTCTCCCGGCGACAGCGCGCACCTCGCGCATCGTAACAAAGCATGGCGCAACAGGCACAGGACAATAAGCCTTCGCCGCAGCGGAGCGCCGTGTCTATCACTCCAGGTCTCCACAAAAAGACATTGCGCAGCTACCCAGCCGTCCCTTGGCAGCGTCCGGTGCAAACTCGTACTTTTGCACAAATCTTCGCTGCAATTAAGATAACAAGATTGCAGACAATGCGAGAGATCACAGAGTCACCTCTGTGCTTGCCACAGACCACACCTTTCGCCAAGAATGTGGAAGGGCAACAAGAGTTTGAAGACAAGCAAGCACAAGTCGTCAAAATGTATCAGACCAAACCCCATCCGGCTCGCAGAAAAGGCAATCGAAGACTACCACATGTACCACTTGGACACAACTAGGCGTGCAGCGACGCATCTGTACTCCTATCTGCACGGGTGGATCGACGGCACAGATATCGAGCGCATTATCGAGCCATTCATCCAAACGCACACGAGACACAAGCTCAAACTTCTGTAATGAGGGTGTCCACGAGCTCACAGAGATTGACTTGCGACGCGACGTTTGTCACCGCGTTGAGGCTTTTCTAAGCCTATCTTCAGGCTGCGAAACCTCTGACTAATTCGCTGCCGGTCGTGTCATCGGACGGGGCTTTGCCGGCCAACAAGCCTCCGAAAACAGAGCAAAGCGAACGCCGGAGCCATTGCCAGTGGAAGTGCCTCTGCTCGAGTGGGCTGACATGGTCATACAGACTATGTCCGCTCCCCCTCAAGTGCACACAGACACTGCGTTCGAAAGATGTCACATACACTCTGCTCGTTTGGCACTGTTTCCAATTCAAGAAGTACACCGAGCCAGTGGACGAGGGAATGTACAATCACATCCGCTGCGACGAATGGGAACTTGTCGCAAAGAACGCAGAGGAACTCTGCGTGTACTTCAACGAGCTAAGAACTTTCCCGAAGAAGTACGCCGACATCGTGCAGGATACCATCCTGGAGCCAGGACGCCTAGCAAATCAAGTCGACACTCTGGCCATTGGTCTTGTTCCGGAGACCGCGGACACGGGTGACGATGTGGATGATGCGGATGAAGAGGACGATGACGTGGGCTTCCAGCGCTACGAGGATGATGAAGACTAGTCGAGGATGACATGTTTGATTGAGTGCCTTGCGAATCAAGTCGTCGATTGTGAGAGAAGTGGAATTGAGCATCGCGGAGGGCAGAGAGCACTTTTCGCGATGCTATGCCAGAGCAATCGCCAGAACGCATACCTCTAGAGCTTCGAACAGACAGGGCCTCTCGCGCTCCCGAGAAAGGCTACGCCTGAGATCGCGCCAGAATGGACCCGGAGATCTAATTCCTGTGGTGCAGGCGGTTTTGGATCATAGATGTTTTCTCCAAGAAGGCAAGGGTTTCTTACTCCTCCGCCTGGCAATGCACGCGAAAGCGCCGCAGAGAGAATTTGAGACACGGACGTATGGATCCTACTTACAAATTTGGGGACATTACCATGCCAGATAAGACTCTGAAGGGACAAGTGACAAACCGGACCCGCCGAAGTACATGGGTAGAACTCGTGGACATTCTCTGTATGTGGATCACAGAGCCAACGACATCAACGCGATATGCAAATTCCCCTAGCGCGCGTGCTCACGGCAAGGCCATTTCCATACGCGATGCGACTTGCCCCATTGGCTGCCCTCTGCTGCCTTGCCACTTTTCCTCTCCAAGTCTCTCCTCAACTCTATAGTTCGGATTCTCTTACAATACCAGCTGACCCCTCTACAAAACTGCTTTCCAATTCCGACGATGAGATTGAAGCAAGAGCACAATGCAGCATTCCCTGCCACCCAAGCACTAGGCAAGCTAGATAAGCTACGCGCAAAATGCAAGCAATTATTGTCTAACTTGCAGAAGAAATCGTCGACCTTGTTATGCTAGATAAAATACTAGAGCAGTATATGAAGAGCCCTAACTTTACAGAGTATATAGGCATTACGATACTCCGCGCTATTCGTCTAATTGCGAGATGTGTGATGGATTACAGCGGATGCAGAGGGGCACCTTCCTCGATGCTATGCCAGTGTAATCACCAGCGAGCATGCGTCTCTTCGAGCAAAGAGGCGCTCTCCTTCTCCCGAAGTTGGCTACGGCTAGAATCGCGCCAGACAAGGCTACCAGAGATCTGACTTCATGCGGTACAAGCAGGCTTGGATAACGAATGTTCCATTGAGAAGGCAAGCAGTTTTCCTCAATAGCGCCCAATGGAGCAACACAATGGCGCTACAGCAAGCTGTCTGAGATCATAAAGGATATATACGTTCGAACGCATCGCGCACCACACATGAGCGATGCAACACTCAGGGAAATGATTCTTGCAGGCTACGCCGTCGCTTTCTGATAAGTGGAAGCCTCAAGTGTAACAGCAAAGGTGTCCGTCATGAGCAGGATGTGCACTCTGTTCATGACTTGGCGATGTCGCCATACCAATGCCGATTCTCAAGCAACGAATGAGGAACGCAGGCCCGACAAAGTATATGGATAGGGCCCATCGAAATTGCCCATCCACAGGCCGCGGAGCCAACAACGGCGACGCTCGTCCATAACACACATCCACATCCTACAAGTCATCGCGCTGAGAGAAGCACGGAGTCGGCCAAGATTATCAGCAACAAGAAAGAGACCCCATTCTTCTCGAGGCTTCCGACGACGAGACACCAGAGCTTCTTCTCTATAATAACGGGTATAGAAATGCGCTAATTCTTGGTTGACGTGTACTTCGTAAGTGGTGGGAGACAGCTATGATTTTCGAATGACCATAAAACGTTCCGTTAATATGTAGTAAGCTGTGCAGGATTGCTTCGATGGGAATGGGTTCGAAACCAAGCACGGCCATACTGTTTGTCACGCCTGTCTTCTCCTTAGGCGCCAACATCTGGGAAATTAAAAGGGAGGCTTCCGAATTCGCGAGAACCATAGAGACAACAATACACTCAGCAACGACAAGGAGAATCCTATCGCTCTGGACGGCCCCGATGACGAGAGATCACAGCCTCTTGCATACAGCCTCTAGCCACAGCCTTGGCGAATGTGCCTCCACGGGTCGGAGCTGACGTTGAGTGAGGAAGGCTGCTCGTGAAGCACTCCGATAGCCTAGCGACGATGGCACATCCACGACTTAAAGTTCAATTCCCTATGGTCATTCCAATCGTCCAGGAGCGAGGCCTGCGCGAAACGGTCTCGAGATACGCAATATATTACAAATGTCATGCTCTTGCGGAGAACCTATCGCCATGCAACGATGGAGATGGAAACCCATATTTCAGGAGAGCTTAGACGTGTTGTAGAAGGATACGTAGTACGGTTACATGAATCGAAGACTTCAGGTTGCCTTTACGTGAGTGGCCGATCTCGGCAGCCTATGTCAGAGGCTTGCAGCTGACATTCTTCAGGCGAGAAGATCTCTAGAATTGGGCACTACAACATCCCGTGAGGCTGGTGTATGATTTCATCACATGAAATTGACAGATGTTCTTCTCGGTTCCGGATATCTGCCCGTGAGTCCTTCACCAAGCTTTGTACGCAGTCGATTCCCGATTGCCGCGTTCAACTTGGTTGTATGTAAACCCAAATCCACCTCACCTCAGATCTTGACCAGCTGGCCAGCTGCAGGCATCTCTCCGAGAACATCTGAGCTTGCCCAAGCTTCCTGCGTCGGATCTCACGGCCACCACGAGAAACCACGGCGCATCGCGGCGCCGCAATCCACAACACACCACCCAGCCTCACGACCAACGCTGATGCCTCGACAGCTCGGTTGAGCAAGAACGGTCCTCGAAATGACACAACATGACAAAACATCGTCGAAAAAACTGGAGTCGGCTTTCGCGCCCCTCGCGATGCAGGTGGAGCTGAGCAGACGAAGCGGGCATTAGAATGTGAGCGCCCCATAGAGCGACCTGTTCCAAACTGTCATGATCTCACTGAAGCAATGCTCAGGAAGCGGACGGCAAGATGGCAGGGGATAGCTTTTGCGGGAGATCAGCCTGACAGGCTAACAGCCCGACAAAGTATTTTCTTTCTGTCTTCCCGAACGACGATATCAATACTGCCACGCTGCTCCAGAACATAGCGGTAACGTCCAAGTTCGAGAACGACACACTTTGAAGTTCACGTTGGAAGCTTACGTCATCAGAAGATGCCTTCGCAAGTGCAGTACGGAGTGCCCTTTCATCCATGCCAATATTCAGAAAACCCGCGCATCTTCCGCAACACAACTCAAAGATCGACACCGTCCGCTCCCAGCACGCACATACTGTGCCGCGATCCCATCACCATGCACACCAGCTGCTCCAGATCACCATGAAACTCGAAAGAGGTAACCCAATCTGCTCCCTTTGCGATACACATTGGACATTCGTGGAGGAAAGTTTGGCACGCCCAAGGTCTGGTTGCGGATCAAACGAGCATTCACCATGCGAACGGCACATTTCACAGCTGAAGCGCTCTCTGCTTGGAAAATGCCGACATGCCTTCACTCAGAACGACCAAAGACATGACAGCGCCCAAAAAAAACACGAGGGAGAAGCCGTGACTCACCAAGCGCATGCTAGCGCCAACTGGTTTAGAGAATTATGCTACAGATCTCACAAAAAAATCACGCCGCAACAATATAACGTGGAGCGCATACCATTTGAGGTGGAGCTTCCACTTGAACATGAAGCCGTGGCTCGTCAAGGGCATGCCAGCGCCTACAGGCTGCGGTAAAGAAGCTGTTGACAGCCCGATCGCGCCAGAACAATACCAGGAAGAACGCATGTTCTCTGTTGTTTGACGCAGTGCCATCGCATTTCGTGCTGAATATCAAGGTCAAGTTACGAAAGAGACCGAAGCCACAGCGTTGTTGCGGGCATGCCAGCGCCCACGTATGTGAAGAAACATGGCAGCAATCGCTCAATCACGCCGCAACAATAAGAATATTGTGCATTACTTTTGACGTTGCGCCATCACAACTCGCGAATGGGGATGCAGTGATACGCTGGGGCGACATTTGGCGTCTCCAATATCGTTGTCTCCTGGATCGATGAGTACTCTACAGATGCAAATTCTTGGCTCGTGGACTCCGACGGCATAGCCAAAGCCGTCCTGCCATCTGAATCCTCCCCGCAGTCCGCTTGAAACGGCGAGAGACTTCTCCATGAGGCCAGCATTGCTCTCCGCAAGTTCCACGACTATCTGCTCTATCACGACGTTTGCTCTGAGTATGGCGGTTTTCCCGCATTTCGATTGGTACAACGCGAAAGCTACACACCGGTTCGCCGATGTTCTCCGCAGATTCTATGACTATCCGCTCCATCAGGACGTTTGCTTTGAGTGCATGGGCCTTCCAGCATTTCGATTGATACACCAGACGAACTCTACATCGAGCGACCAACTTCCTCCGCAAAGTCTATGACCCTTTGCTCTGTCATGACGTTTACGTTGAGTATCCGGAGTGGACAAGAACGAATGCAGATACGACTCCAATCGTTGCCTCTTTGTATGTTCCACGTCATTGGGTAACTGTGTTGTATCACGCTTGTTCGCGGAACCCCATGACAAATAAAGCATGTAACTCTTGCACCAGAGGACGAGATCAATGGCAGCAATGCCCTATGGTTCTTAGTAGGCGTCATGATCACAGAAGCACCCCAGAGCAGCATCGCTACATAGATACCATATTTGTTCGTGTTGCCATCGCTTCCGAGGCGCAGCCCGGAGTACTGATGTCGCCAGCAAGGCGTGCAAGTCTGGGAGAATGGGCGGCAGCATTCGCCAGTGCTCATTGAAGCGGTAGTCGTTCGAAAGCCATTCACTCTGATAGCATTACTTGCAAGCCAGATGGCAGTCTCTTGTCACAGGAAGCCGCAAGCCGAAAGCAACTGCGAAGTGAAGCAAAAACGTGATGTGGATTCGAAATGATGACTGTCATTCGACTCTCATCGCCGCTGCCAACCACCATGTACTATTACACACAGCGCTCCCACTCCAGACCCTTCACTTAGGCAATCCCTTCCAAAAACCATCATCGCAGCCGATCAAGCTTGTCAAGCTGGACTGGGTACGAGCCGGTCTCTCGCAGAATCGCTGGTTGAAAAACTGGGCAAGTTTCGGAGTGGGATTGGTTTGCCCTTTGTCTTAGCAGAGTTCACTCAGTCATGATGGCATTTCACGACGACCGCTTCCTGTTCCTCGTATTAGACACTGCCTTCGATGGAGTCGTGGGAATGAGCCCTGGTGCGCATAGACAGCACAGTTTGCATCGACCAGCTTCCACATTGGTCATACCAATTCATGCAATTCCTCAGCTTCGACATATTGAGTATGAGCTGGCCTCTCCCGGAGTCACCTATTGGAAAGCTGAGCAAGATCTCTGAATGGTATTCGTTCAAGCCTCTGCTATGAATATGCTCTGCTGTTCTGAACAAATGCGACCTTCTGCCGGATGGCGGCGGGCTCGCCGTCCGGCTCATGCTCTTGTTTCTCTCTCCTTCGCTCTTTTTGTCGCTCGAACTTGCGAGAGGCGTGGCTGGCAGAGCAAAGTGAGGTCCTATTTCCTGAACGGCAGGCCACATACCCAGTGAGCAGATTTGATTTGTTAGAGCTCTCGAGTGACTCATTCAAGAGGCCAAAGACACATGCGTATTTTCCAGTCGTGCTGTCGCACACGAAGCAATTCATGATCAAGAAACAACAGTCAGTAAGCAATTAATGTGCGTGCAAGAATGTTCCACCTGGTAACGAAAACGTTGAGCTTTGCATTATAGTTTCAGACGGAGGAGGACTGCTATGGAAACATCATCAAGGGAGATTGTACACATCCTTGCACTGAAGATTTTGACAACTGAAACCCGAATACCTCACCAGACGTGAAGTGAGGAGGCTCCGCCTGAGTGCTGATTGATGGCAGATTGCCCGTCTCAGAGATGAGGGAGTGATGAGCTACAAAGGAAGAAAGCTGTTGCGCGTGAAGTGAGGAAGATTCGGAATGACGGGTGAAGAAGAGTGCACTTGCATGAAACCGAGAGGGTGTCGTCTGTAGGAGGAAGAGTAGATGCACCGCATTGCACCGCGTTGGCTTGCGAACAATAATCGTGACCATGTGCACAATTGCATCTTGCTCATGCTTTTGAAGAAGTCGCTCCCGTACACAGTCAGCAGGTCACGTGAATACCGAGTTCAACGCATGGGCGAAGGTGCTTTTGTCCATCAGGCTTCGCGCTGACGATGTACTTGAAGCCGGCCACAATGGGAACATCGCCATCAGTCGACGTAGGGATCCAGTGATGATGTTGGCACATTCGAAACTTATCCAACGTACGAGAACAGTGGAATATTCTGTCCAATTTGAAGTGACTGATGTCTTATGTTGCCGCTGTAGCCTCTTCGCCTGTCGCAAAATTTTGCCATAGCGCATGTTGGCGTCTTCGGTGCGAAGGCAGGCTCGCGAGCTTGATGAGTCTGAGTGTTGTGGCTCCAATTGCTTCCAGAAGCAGATGGCTATGTCGCTATGAACGCTCCGATATCACTCTCAGCGGTCGCAGCAGGGCGGTACTGGTCCCCCGCCTCACTTTCATCATTACAAGCAAGGCGAGGAAGCCCTTCGCTGTTTGCGTGCGTTCATGCTCGGCCCTGGCGAATATGACGAAGGTGTTGTCGTTGTCGGTACCGCTGATGTTGGCTCTTCATTAGCTCGAAACACCAATGCAATGATGACGAGCTGGTCGATGCCCTGTGCTCTTCACAGAAGTGTTAGTTGTGAATTCAACGACGAACATCTGAGGAGCCAATTGATGCGACTCACTCAGGTTGGCAATGTGCTTGATGAAGCAAGAGACGTGGTTCGCGCAGCCCTTGGAACACAGACGAGCACGGCATTCGTGCTCATGAACTCCAGGCCCCTGCCAATCTTGTCGGCGAGCTTGGTTTCGAGGTCGCTCGCGAAAATGACGAAAGTGTTGTCGTCCTCGGTGCCGCCGACGTTGACCTTTTGCCAGCCAGACATGGCAAAGGCATCGTTTGGAGCGATGATGATGAGCTGGTCGCCGTCTTCATCGTTTGAAGAGATGATGATGAGCTGGTCGCCATCCTTCATCGTTCGGAGCGATGATGATGATGAGCTGGTAGGCATCCTTTTGCTCCAGGTGTGACAGTCATTATCCCCGTGCCGGAGGACCAACGAATAACTTACTCAGATCGGCAATGTGCTCGATAAAGTGAGGAACGTGATTGGCGCTGCAGGTCGGCGTGAAAGCGCGTGGAACGGAGACAAGCACCACATTCTTCTTGACGGAATCCTTATTGGTGTAGTAGTCGATGGCACTCCTTCAATCTTAGGAGGTAGTATTGGTCATAGGGAACAGTATATAATGAACAATTCGTCTGTGGATATCAACGACATCTGAAGGTACAAGGCAAGACACTGCGCTCTCGTAAATGCTCGCCAGTCTTGAGTTCAGACATTGTTGAGGTGTTGTGGTTGTTATTGAAAGGTTGGGTCTGTCGAGTTGATGTTGCTCGGTAAGTGCAGCTGTTGTTGGCGGGCGCTGCTGTCGCATATGAGCTGTGAAACGGAGTTTGCTGCATCTTCACAGTTGGGCAACAAGTAATCAGCGGGGTTCCAGCGCATGCCAGCAAACGCTGCGTGCACTCGGCAGAGCTGTGTGGCACTCAGTGCACGAAAAGCAACGTCTGGGAAGGGCATTGGACAAGTCCGAGGGGCCCGAGATGCTTGATTTGCTTCCCTGCGGCACTGTAGACCGGTCGATGAGCCCTGCTGACTCATTTCCACTCCAATGGAAGCTCGGTCGCCGGGGGCCGGGTATAGTTATGGCGGATGCCGACAACGCTCTGTTGCGCGTCGATAAAGAAGGACTTCGTGGCTTTTCGAACATCTCAAGGTGCCATTGGTGCGTCCAGGTCACAAGACGCTGAAAAACAATGTCAAATGCCACCGCCACAGCCGCGCCTTCCCGCCACACTTCACATCCGAGAACTCGCCAGCGCCGAGGCCGACGAAGCTCGACTTCACTTTCGCTTGCTTCTTGTGATAATACGAACATGGACCCCAACGTCGACAAGAACATGGACCACGAGTGTCAACTAAGGCGACGGTACCGGCAGAAGATGGCAGTGCATCATTCGCGAGCTTGCAATCCCAACTCTCCCATCGCTGCCATCAGCGGCTTAACCACACTGGGTATCTCGCACCGCCATCTTGCTGAATGTCCTCAGCAGATCATCACTCCGACCCTTCTTTCCCACTGCTTGAATGAATGGCAGCATCGGCGTTGCGAACATAAACGACGTCGAATTCGAAGCAAGTGGGAATCCATGTCTTTTTCTGCTGACAGCGGCGTCCTGTACCATAAATTCCTGTGCTCTGAAGCCTTCTCCCCGCTGCTGCTGGGCGACTTAGGCCGCTCGACGTCACCCTCCTTTGCATCACTCGCAGATCCTCGCTGTCGGTCCCTGATCGAGCAGAATTCAAGCTCAAATTCAATCTCAGTGCCCATGCCTCCGAATCCGAAGTCCACAACGCTGCGAATGTGTTCAAATTCCCGCGCCTTCCATCATATCGAGTCAGAAGCTCCTGAAGCTCCCATAGGATGCTTTGTGCTTCCGTGTGGACGCAGTGTGTATTTCCAATGCGAAAGAAGTGGAAACAGTAAGGACTGCGAGGAGTGCCCAGCTATCGTGGTAAGCTTTGATGCCACAAGTCAGCGCACTGGTCAACCGCTGGAGTGAAGTGATGTTACAGCAATGACCACCCAAATGCCGTGGAAAGGCTCTTTGCAACCAACGGACGGCGCTTGCTACTTTCTGAGAAGAGTAACGTTGAGGAAGACAACCTTTTCCGGTGATCTGAAGTTCTGCAGAACTGGACTGATCCTGACCTGGTACGCAACATCGGGAATTTGAACTCAAGGCTTTGTGGAGTGTCTATCTCTGCAGCACAGGTCGCGAGCTTGGAAGATTCCATGCCCTGTACATATAGATATCTGCCGCAGCTAAGGAGCTGTATGTGCCACTCGTAGGGAGCGAAGGAGTATCCCTCACACACACCATTGGGCGCCTGTCCAGGCAGGCAATCTAACCTCAACTCAAACAAGGGTCGACAAGCCTCTGATCTAGAGCACAACAGACGCAGTTCTTGCCAGCAAGGTACACTAACCTCAACTTTAAGCAAGGATCGAGAGTGTCTCTAATGCAGAGCAAAGAGGCAATTCTTCGGGGCAGTTCTGCCAGCAAGCTACACTAATCTTAATTCAAACAACAGAGGCAGTTCTCCCATAACATCAACGCAAACAACGTAATTCTCCCAGCAAGGTACACTAATCTCAATCCCAAATAGCGGAGGTAGTTTCCAAGCAAGGTGCACTAACTTCAATTCAAAGAAGGACCGAACAGGAATCGTAGTATGCGCAGATTGACATCGGACTGATTGACCCAGCTTTGATTCGAGGCATCGCTCCTGTGCTTCATACCGCGACCTGCCGTGCTTCCTTGGGCAGATCGCACTCAACCTAGGTTTCACAATGAGCGACAAAGGTCTATTCCTTCGTCTCAAAGAACTCGAAGGTGCAGAAGTCCCTTGGACAGTACACAACTTCGGGCTCACAGTGAGCGATAAAGGTCTATTCCTTCGTCTCAAAGAATCCGACGATGCAAAAGTCCCTTGGACA
>PNEN01001679.1:0-27040 GCA_002933655.1 Cercospora berteroae
TAAAGGTTTCTCTCGCCGAAACTACTTAAAAACGCGGGACCGGAGACTACTGCAGCGCGTAGCATACTACGTATAGAAAGAGAGAAGCGTATTACTATATTTGGGTTTTTGCACTTTTGGTACTAAAAATCCGCCATAGTCTTGGCGCTAACTGACAGCTTAACTGACGTTGCTGCCGATCTTTGGTCCCTTTCTTACGAACCTTCCCGTAAAGTTATTACGATTGAAGTCCCTAGATGCTCTCGCATGCAGAATCTAT
This sequence comes from Cercospora berteroae, assembly GCA_002933655.1. Classification (NCBI taxonomy): domain Eukaryota; kingdom Fungi; phylum Ascomycota; class Dothideomycetes; order Mycosphaerellales; family Mycosphaerellaceae; genus Cercospora; species Cercospora berteroae. The sequence goes on from PNEN01001679.1 coordinate 260, forward strand.
TGCCGGCAGAGATGGATGGTAACTGGACAGTGTGACCCGGTCGTGAATAGACAGACGGCGACACTGAGAACGGCGTTGCGGACGGTGGAGAAAGAACCGACTGACGCGGCCAGAAAGGGGGCAAGTGCAGCACATCACATCAAGCTTCGTCCCTAGATTCCGACCCTTCCTAATGCACAATGGGCTTGTTCCGCGACCAACATCAATACCATGTCCTCACTCATGATGAAGGTTCCTCTGAGGCGCTGGCGAGTGAAGAGCATATCTCGCGTGCATCTACAAGATGGACTTCACGGAGGATCTGGATCATCCTAGGGTTAGCTGCTGTTTCGCTCTGCAGCTTGCTCGGCTGGTTTATGTTTTCTTTATTTCCGCAAGGACGACATTACCGGCCAGGACCTTTAAGATTCACTAAAGAAGGCACATTTCAGATCGCTGTCTTTGCGGATTTGCATTTTGGGGAGAGTATGTAGCCACTTGGGGAGGCCATGTCGATGAAGCTTACCAATTTGATAGATGCCTGGGGTCAATGGGGACCACAGGTGAGTTAGCCGTCAACAGAATCAGATGATATTCAAGCTGACGCTTCTCAGCAAGATCTGAATACTGAAAGGATCATGGGCGACATTCTGGATGCCGAATCACAACAATTGTGAGTGGCGAGGTCTCCAGCACCAAAGCCATACCGTGTTCTGACTTTCCCGCACCAGATGCGTACTCAACGGCGATCTGATCACAGGCGATAACAGCTATTTCCACAATAGTTCTGAGTATATCGACCGGATCGTGAAGCCGATCGTCAACAGAGGACTGCCCTTCGCTTCAACATATGGAAACCACGACTCAGCCTTCAATCTGTCGCGCGAGCAGATCCTCGACCGGGAACATCGATATCGGGAGTCTCTCACTGCGAACATGGTTTCGGGAAGAGATGCTGGCGTCTCAAACTACTACCTCGAAGTCTTCCCGCACGATGAAGGTGACATCCCTTCGTTGTTGCTTTGGTTCTTCGACAGTCGCGGTGGCTTCTACTACCAAGAAAAGAACGACGAAGATGAGTTGATTGGGCAGCCGAACTGGATCGATCAATCCGTCGTAGATTGGTTCATCAAGACCAACGAAGAACTTGGATCCAAGTACAAAAAGGTCGTCCCATCGTTGGCCTTTGTTCACATTCCCACCAACGCGAGCGCAGCCCTGCAGACAGAAGTGGGCGTTGATCGACACCGCCAACCAGGAATCAACGATGACTATATTCTTTCACCTCAAGCCCAAGGCTGGTGTCCCGATGGCAAGCAATCTTGCCCATATGGCGGTCAAGATGTACCGTTCATGCAAGCGATTGCTTCAACACCTGGCTTGATGGCTCTCTTCAGTGGCCACGATCACGGAGATACTTGGTGCTATAAATGGCAAGGTCTGGTACCTGGCTTGAGCGTCACAGGCAATGGAGTCAGCCTCTGCTTCAACCAGCATTCAGGCTATGGTGGCTACGGAAGCTGGGAGCGAGGAGCAAGGCAGATACTGGTGAGAGAAGAAGATCTGGAATCGCATATCGTGGAAACTTGGATTCGTTTGGAGAGTGGGAAAGTTGTAGGAGCGGTGACGTTGAATTCGACGTATGGCGAGGATACTTATCCTGCGACGCCGAATACTAAGTCGCATTGTCCGACTTGCGATTATACGGTCATTTCGGCTATGCCAGGGACTGGAGATGTTCCGTCTTGAGGCTAGCTTAATCTTCACGAACAACACGGAAGATGGCAGATGCGGAAAACGCAAGGCAACGTTCAGCTGCACGTCTCTCGCAAGGGCCTATAGCAATCTGCTACATTCATGAGCCGCGAGACTTGTTCACCGGCGTCAATCCGCCCTCACAGCCAGACCTTTGTCTTCCTGCACGGTTTTCAAAATTTGCTTCGTTGGTGGAGAAGACTCGCACTGGGAGTAATGCTGAGAATCGACTTTCATGCCGCGCTATGAAGGGCATGAACCTCGAGATTTATGGAATCTCAAGGTGAGCCAGCCGCAGTGTCAACAGCGGCAACTGGCTCACTCTTCTCTGCATCAGCAGCGGAAGCCTTATTGCTCACTGCGGCTGGCTCACTCTTCGCTGTATCAACAGCGGCCGCCTTATTGCTATCCGCCTCAGCTTGCAACTGCGCCTGCAGCTCAATAAACTCCTTCGCCTTCTTCCTCCGCTCCTCCTCAGCTCGCTGTCTTTCCGCCTCAGCAGCATCCACTTTCGCTTTCCACTTCGCCCTCGCCTCAGTCAAAGCCTCGGAAGCCACCAAAATATCATGACGATTCCACTGCTCTTGCGGAACCATCACCAGATCCTTCAGAATCTTCACCTTACTCGAAATCGACTCCAAATCTTGATCTCCCACACCCCCATTATTGAACCCTCCCTCCAGCAAATCCTTCTCGCCCCCAAAAATCGCCTCATGCGCAGAATTCAACATGACTTTCTGTGCATCTGCGATAGCAGACACAAGGGGTTGCGTAGCCTCTTCCAACTTACTCGCCAACTGCGTGATAGCGTCCAAATCATTCGACCTCTCACCATCGTTGACCAAACTCTTCAATTCCTCTTTCTGCTTCTCAATCGCCTCACGATGATCCGGTCCCAGTCTTTCCCCATAATCACCTAACCTTTGCTCAACTTTAACAATCAATTCCTGAACTTTCAATCTCTTACTCGCCGATTCCTCCTTCTTCGCCTTTCGCAGAGAACTCTGTTCCGCCCAGAAATCTCTCGCTTCCTGAGGATACGAAGTCGATTTCAATGGGACTTCCCAGTCATCGAGATGTTGTTCTGCGCGATTGAGCCAGTGGATCATCCGTTCTTCACGATTTGGAATACCAGCGAAATGAACAAGAAAATCACCTCTTCGAAGTTGAAATGGCGCGAGAGTTTCGTTATGTTCGCCCTGATATGCATTAAACCAACGTTGAGGCGCTTGCACAACATGCGGGGCGAAAGTTGGATGATGGAGGAGATTGTCCATTGCTGATTGATCGCGGAAAACGAGTTGATCTTCTGGTCTGTAATGTCTGTAAGATACAATTGCTGAAAAGAGATTGACGGCCCATTGATTGACTCGTACGGGGAAGACGCCGTTGTTTAGGCCATTCCAGTCGTTGGAGTAGACGAGATGGATGTCTTCGAATTCGGAGTCTGGTGGTGGGAGGAAGACGTCGATTGGGATGTGGGGGTTCAGTAGGACTGTGTCTGCGTCGACCCAGAGGAGCCATTCTAAGCGTTCGCTTTCGGGTTTTGCGAGTTCGCGGAGGAGGAGGCTGAGGATGTAGGCGGGTTTAGACCAGACGTCGTCTAGGAGTTGCTGACGCAGGATGTGTAGTCGGTAGCCGTGCTCTCGGTCATGTCGTTCGTGGGTCCGGATGGCGCGTTCCCAGGCACTGTTGCCGTAGAACAGAATTGTGCACTTCCCAATGCGAGTTCTTGCGCCCAAGCGCTCTTCATCTGACAAGCCATCAAGAACATGCTCTCCTGGTAAGATCGCTGCAGTGTTGGTCGGCTGAGTCTGCTGCGTAGCTGTCGCATTTGCTGCTTTGCCAATCGCCTGAGCAAGTTGCGGCCTGTGGTACGGGTTCAAGGAATGCAGTTTATCCTTGACCGCGCTGTGCAATTCCGCCAACGCACCACTAATGGTAGGCGACTTCTCCAAATCAAAGCTAAGGTCTTCCGGTTGGTCTTCTGGTAGACTATCACCGATAACTCCTGCCGGCAGTTCAGCTTTACTCAGCCCAGTGCCAAACCCGCTTGGGTCATTCAACACATTTCCAGGAGAAGCATGGTATGTTTGATCGATGTCTGCGAAGTTGTCACTGTTCGATGCATCCAGACTCGATGTCACCATCCATCCCATCATCACGCATCCCACACCAACCATCAAGAACTTCAGCCTGCTCTTCGATAGCATGGCACCGCGAGTGCGGCTTGGTCGAAGCCATTGTGGGATGTTGCTCGGTAGAAGAGGCGAAAGAGGTGACGAAGGTGTCGAGTCGTGGTAGGGTCTTTCTCTTGATGGGCTACGTGATGGCATCTTTCCAACTGTCAACGAATTTTCGGGATCTTCATCGGGTGTCCCTTGAACCAGTCAGAGATGGACCTTTATTCAGCAGAATTTTGATGAAGCAGATGCTGTTCGAACAAGACTTCCACTTACCCTGTGAACGAGGCTCGGGCGCGGATCGAGCTACGTGTTTACATACCAGTAGACCGACATAGCTGACGCAAGGGTTTGCAGCCCTGGCACGGGCCCTTCGCGTCCTTTTTCAGCGCAGTAGTCTAGGCTCAGCCCTACCTGGGCGCGCGAACGACCACCTCTTCATAGAGAGCGTGTAAAATTCCCAGACATTCATACCGGTCGAAGCTACTATGTAGCGATTGACCACTTCTACATGATTTGAGAACAGCTTCAGTGAAGCAAGGGCCCTGTCGACTGTTCGACAAAAATTCCCCTGTTGTTAAAGACGCATCAGTGGCGGCGTTGACGAGACTTGTGATTCTGCGAGGATGTCAGACGCTAGCAGATAACGCAGGTACGAAAGATAGAGAGCACGCACGTCGATCTGTGTGAGACATTGCACGCTCCCTTGCTTCGCGAGCCCTTTCAAAGAGACTCTTGCGCATGGGCAGACGGCACTGCAAGTTAAGGCCGTGAAACATGGACGCAGACGATTAATCCGCCAAGTCCATTTCCACGAACGTTTCGTCCTGCCGCCGAAGCTTCTTTGCGCGTCGCAGAGTGTCGAACTTGAGCACCGGCTGCCACGTGTCCCAGTTGGGATACCACTGTTCCTTGTAGAGCGCTGAATCTTGAAGCAGCCAGGCGCGACCAGTTTCATATTCTTTTGGCGGTTGTGTCAGCATCATGCGTCTCCACGACGCTTCCGGATAGCGATGAAGCTGTTTGGACCGGTTGGCATCGCTAGAGAGTAGGTAAAGCCATGGGTTCTCCAAGATAGGCACACCAGACGCCCACGGCTCGAAGAACTCTATCTCGTGACCATTTCCACCGGTGTGCTCCAGCTCGCCTGTGGAGATGAGAGCTCGCTCTTCAACGAGCTCGCACGATTGTGGGATGGGCCGAAAGAAAAGATATTGCTGAATCAACTCGCTCGACTCGACTATGCGTCGCCATTGGCGGCATACGCGCTGCACCTGGCATAATAGGTTTTCAGGTGGGAGGTGAAGCAGAATCTCCTCAGCCAATTCCGGAATGTTGAAGGTCCTCAGGCAGGCGGTGGGCGGCGGTGGTCCTGGGACAGGCTGAAGAGTTATCGCCTGGCTGTCGTGTTCTGGCTTCGGCGTAGATTTCACGCAGGCGAGCTGTCGCTTTGGTGCAGGCTCCGTATCAGGAAACATCAAATCATAATGTGCTTCTGTGAATCCATCCTCGAGATGGTGACGTTTGAAAGTCATTTTGCGGTGCTCGAATGGAGAACGCAGGATAGAGTTAGTTCGTGAAGCCAGATGAGTTGCGGGTTGCGATGTCGAGGCGGAGAGTGGCGCCTGCTGCCAGAGCGGAATCAAATGGACGAAGATGTCGCCGCTGGCCTGACCTCACCTCACCTCGCCCTGGGCTCGCCTTACCTTGTCCCAATCAGTCATTGGAGGGCACCGCCTCCTCTGCAACGACAGCGTCCCCAATACGAATCAGCTTGTCCGCGGACGCTGTCCGAGATGTGCCTACCTTCTACGGTCGAAATACCTACGGACGCCATGGTATGAAACGTGCTGCTAAGGCCAACAGTAGTGCCCAGTGAGTGCGCTGACGCGTAAAGTGATGGCCACATTCACGGCTCACCTGTCGTGCCTCCGAATGCCCGCTCATCGTGCAAGACGGGAGGAGGTGCGGTGGTGAGAGCAGAAGCGGGTGGGGACTTCTCGAAGCTTTCATCCATCCCGGCGCGCGCCAACATCACCGCGCCCGGCGGAGAGCTCTCACCTCCGCACTCCTCTCACCCGCCGTCAAACACACATCCACCTCCATCTCGCCCACCATGGCAACCCTCCTGGCCCCTCGCATCACATGTCTACGGACCCTCACCTTACCTCGAAAATCCACTCCCGCCCTCCTCTCCGCCGCCTTCACCACCTCCGCGGCCCAACCCTCCAAACACACCCGGACCCAACAACCATGGACGCAACGCACAACACGCTTCACATCTCCCCTCTCACATACCTCAAAACTCTCTCGCCGAGCCAACTCAACCTCCTCACAACCGCAACAACCGCAACAAGAAGTACCAGATCACATCCTAACCTGGAACCGCTTCTTCGACCTGCGCCGAAAGCGACGATGGATCAACCTAGGCTGCAGCGTCCTCACAGCCTTCGGCACCGTAGGCCTCGTCGCCCCAATGCTAGCAGAGCAAGACTTTGATACCTGGGGAGCACAAATTTCCGGCTTGGATCCCATCATAGTACTAGGAATCAGCACATTCGCCATTGCGGCTGGAGGATGGCTGATGGGGCCGACGGTGGGAAACCTGGGATTTGGAATGTGGGCGAGTAGACGTGGGTGGAAAGCGGGGATTGCAGAGGTGAGTTGAAGATGGGGTTGAAGGGTGGTAAACGAGTGTCTAACTGGACGTGTTTGAACAGAAAGAAAAGAGCTTCTACGCTCGCATTAAACGCTATCGCGCCGATGCTTCCGCGAGCAGTCCCCAGAATCCCATTCCGGATTATTACGGCGAGAAGATTGGTAGCGTGCAGGCATACAGGAGGTGGTTGAAGGATCAGAAAGCCTTCAATTTGAAGAAGAACAAGAATATGCTGTAAGGACATTTGGCCAGCCTTTTGAAGACGTGATCAGTCGAGGGACGAATGGAGGGGAGGGCATGAAAAGGGCTGCATATGATTACAGACGTGGTGTTCAGCGTACGGCGTTAGGGGCGCGGGGACAAATCCACAGTTGCTACCATGAGTCTACCCAAGTGTATAGACGTTCCGCGCAGAATGTGGGAAGCTGGCAGCTCGTATACTTCGCAAGGTGAGCCGGACTCGTAATGTACTTTTCTCATGTATAACATCCAGCATTCCACTCAAGGAGGCAGATGGATTGTCCAGCTATGATAGTCTCACAGTACGAGATGCAACTCTCGCTGCCATTCTCAACAATCGGCTTTCTAGTAGCCACCTGGCAGGCCAAAAAGGCATTGGGGGCTTCCGCCATCGTTTGATCACAATATATTCGTATGTTGTGTATCCGGGCCTCGGTTGCTGTGTGATAACATTCTCTTGGTCCAGAGTACATGGCGGATGGTTTTCGTTTAATGGGCGATCGCTTCAGCCCCTTTGAGAGGCTTTGGACATACCTTCACGCATACAGTAGTCCGTCGTGTCTGTCGTATCCATATTTTGCACCTCTCCACTCAGATCAACGTCATTTAGAGGCATGCCGAGATTAGTCGTAACTGTGGCGATTCCTGGTTTGATACACAATTTTCCTTCTCATGTGACACGACCTACCTCCTATCGTGAATGAATTAGCATACCAATAGCCGGCTCAAGGTTCAGCCAGATGTCTATTGGGTGGTCTCCTCCGCAATGCACCATCGCCGCGTCAGCATATGCCTGCAGTATTCAGAAGTCAGTGAACCACTCGCCGATCAAATCGCGTGAGTCCCCCCGCAAATGGGAACGTGACCGACGTATTCCCTGGCAAAAGCTGGTGGCTGAGACCGTCATCCAATATCAGTGGTGCCTTGCATCTGATGATGGAACAGAGCCCACGCCGCGACTCCATCGCCATTGCCGCCTATCAAATTGAAAGTGCCGCAGTGCTTGCTATCCACTTGCGCCACTCATGTGTTGCTGCAAGTCGCCAAGCTGTTCTTGGACAAGGATGAGGAGTGGAGGGATCGACATGGCGCATGTTGATAATGCTTGCTGCAGGATGCATCCAGCCGAAGCAAAGCTGGCAGCTTTTTAAAGGTCCAGGAGACGGTCTGATCTCCGACTGGGAGACTGGGAAATTTGGGCTGGATGCAGCGGTGAAGGATAGGTGAGGTACAGGGGCACAGGAGTGGCGGGCGCAGTAGAGCTGCAGTGGCTGCGTGTGAGCTGTTGCATGCGAGACGTCTGCGTGCGAAACGCGGTGATCACGCGGCTGTGGCGACTGCTATAGTAGCTTGGCCTGAATGGACTTGTCGGGAGGAATGCTGTGGGGTCTCTGAGGATCCATCTTGAAAAATGCGAGGTAGGGTCGAGCTCTTTCTAGATCACCTCGTCTTGCCTGAGTTTTGGATCGGCTTGCCCGGTATCAGAGCGAATGCTGGCGCGTGTTGACGAAGAGCCATTGCCTTGCCGGACTATAGGTCAAATGCGATCACAGCAATCGTCCCCAGTAATCCGGCCGGCCAATCAACCCATGTGTGTACCTCGATGTCATCGAGATCTGCACATGCAAACATTGGCTCCTCTTTCTCTTCCGCAATTGTACGCAGCACTTGAGGGTATCCGATAGTCCAGGAATTCGTCCGATGAGAACGAGATGAGTGTGCATAAATTGTTGCTCTTGTCCGTGCCGGTACCGAATAGCTCTTCAGTCGTCCGACACGATGTTGTTTACATGTAGCTCAATGGAAGCCGTCGTCAACGAGTGGTACGGCAATTTGGCTTGCACCAAAGTACCAACACCGGCATCGCGAAGAACTGATCTTGAAGAGGTTTGTGGTTGTTTCCGAAGGGGCGAGAGTAATCACATGCAATGCCTGCGGTCCAACACGATCACATGCGGTTGTGAGCTGCCCGATCCGGGAATAGGAGAGTTGTGGCCGAAGATGAGCAGCCAAGCGAAGCAAGACGTCATCAACACGTTCTTGATTTGAGATTGGTGCAAGACTGAGTTCGCAGATCGTCTGTGAGCCGACAGCGCTCGCTCGACTTCTCTGTGCTTGGAATAGAATGGCGAACAGGTCGTCAATTTCGCAGCAGGTGGAGTGCAGGGCTAAGAGCGCAGTTTTGTTGCTCGGTCCCAGCTTCCTGTGTTTTATAGTGGTGAGAGGCTTGGGAAAGAGCCTCACAGACCGTGGCCGCCAACCTTGGAGCAGTATTCGGGCCGTCTCTGTGGGAGAACGGTGACTCGTGATGGCCGTTGACTGTTGCGACTTCGCCAACGCGCACATCGACGCGCACGGCAGTACTGTGTATTCTGATGCATGCTCTCCGTACAGGAGTGCACGGCTGCTCGCGCGATGCCGCTCATGCGGTAGAAAGCAGTCACGATGAGCAGGAACGAGCATCGTGCATGTGGGATGTGCGAGTGTGCGATGTAGGGTTCTCGGAAGCAGCCGCCGCAGCATCTCCCCGCCATCGCCGCTGTATCGACGACGCACCAACAGCACCGCTGTGCGGGTCCCCCCCGGCAGTGTGATGGCGGACGGCAACAGCGCGGCAACAGATGACGGCCGTGCGAAGCATTCCTGTGTCACCACACGCAGCCGTGGGCACACGACTACCGCGTGGCGCAGGCGGGCCAGGCAGTTCCTCGAGCCCAGCACTGTGGAAGCTGTGGCGGGCGCGACAGCGGAGAAGAGCAGAAGCGCGCCGCCACGTTGCCTGCAGGCGCGCGCGCGGGCACGCCATCGAGCCTTCTCGTGGACTCCGAGCGGGCCATTGACGAGTCCCGCTGGGATCGGGAGCCTCTCCGCCGCTGCACGCCACACCAGGTGCCGGAGATTCCCTTCGCGCGGCATTCCCTCATCCACCCTCGCCAAAGCATCCTCCCCTTCCGCCGCCGTCAAGCAGCGTCATCGACCACGTCGGCCAGCGCCAGCGCGAGGAGGTACATGCACCGACGACGCCCATGGCGCGCGCCCATCTGCCATCTGCCAGACGCCAGCCAGCGCCTCGCATGAGGCCCAGCGCTCGGCTGTGTCCCTACATGGCATGCCGCCCTGGTCAATGCGAGCGCCAGTGGCAATTCCTCACATCGAAGTGGGCGCTGGTGTAACCCACGCAGCCGGAGTGGCGAAAGCTGGCCTGGCACGAGACTGGAGTCCTCCTGCCGTGCCCGAAGCTCGTCGAGAGGCCCGACAACGATGCAAGCCTGCGACGCCAGCGGCCACGCCTACGCCAGCGACGTCCAGATGCGAAGGTTTGCCCCTGCGCCGCTTTCTGGCCGAGCGTGCCAACTTCTCGCGGACAAGCATCGTCTCGGTGGTGCATCGCCTGCAGAAGCCTCTGCACTGTCTGCAGCACTTGGTGGCGCATGGCCAGCCGGCCGCTGAGCTGGGCTGCCTTCCGTCGACCAGAGGGCACGACCGTCAAATCCCTCTTTTAGGTTCTAGGTCGCAGGTCAGCCTAAAGCACAATGCAGGCTCCTGCTCGCACCTGCACCCTCTACCTCTCCTTCCTCGACCCGTCGTTGGTCCGTCACACCACAGCTTGCCCCGTCGAGCCTTCTCTACTAAACCTTGTGGCTGCTTCCTTCCTGTTCGGCGGTCTCTTCTTCGTGACCCGTCTTCCTCGACGGCCGGACCACAACCATGGGAGACATGCACCCTCACAACACATCGCAGGAACGAGACGGGCTGCCTAACCAACAGAGTACATCGCTCCCGTCGATGCATCAGCAGAGCAGGTTAGCCGTGGCCCGCTACCCTCGTGGCCCAAGTACATCAAGCTGACTCGTAGCTACAGTGCACCTTTCCATTCTCAATTCGAATATCTCACACAAAATCAGAACCAGCCCTCCATCGCTTCGGGCTCTCCCAGCATGAATCCATATGGCCAGCAAACGTTTGATATGGGCGCACTGGCTGCATCGCTGCCGCAAAACTTGCAGCCCGGCGTGACGCAGCGTCCATATGGCGCCCCCGATGCTTCCCACAACGTATCTGCTGCCGGCCCATATGCATCTCAGCAAGCCATGTGCACACAACCGCGCGGTCCTACGTTCGACCCAGCCCTGTTGGCCAGAGCGCAGCAACAACAGCAGTATCTCAATGTTCACTACGGTGCTCCAGGTCCTATGCAGCGGCCTCCGCAGCTCGCCATGCAAGGGCAGTTGGCATACTCCCCGATTGATCCCTACGCATATGGCATGGCCCCATCGCAATACTCGCCAATTGATCCGCGTTTTGTGACCCAGAACTCGTTTCCGATGGGAGCTATGCATGCGGATATGTGTACACTCAAGTCCTGGCAATTGCGTGTGTGATCGCTACTAACCTCGACGCAGCACAATTCAACCCTCGGTCGATCGATACTGCGCCAGTTCCGAATTATCCTCGAGGACCACCCCGAAAGCCGAAGCAATCTGGCCACGCTCTGTGGGTGGGTAATCTCCCTCCTGCCGCCGCTGTTGTCGACCTGAAGGACCATTTCTCACGCGACGCAACGGATGACATTGAGAGCGTGTTTTTAATAGCGAAGAGCAATTGTGCGTTCGTCAATTATCGCACTGAAGCAGCGTGCGTCGCAGCGATGAACCGCTTTCACGATTCCCGTTTTCATGGCGTGCGGTTGGTGTGTCGGCTGCGTCGAGGCACCGCTTCGACCGCTGCAACCCTCACCGACGCACAGTCCGAATCGCAGCCCGCAGCTCAGACACCGCTTGTCGCCGGTGCAGCAGTAGATGGTGATTCAGCAGGTCCAACAATAGCTCGCAGCCACTCCGAGCAGAGTTCACCATCTCCAGACGTAACGGACGAAGCCGGGGGTCCGCCTCAGTCAGATGAGAAGGTGTCGGAGAAGTACTACATTGTGAAGAGCCTGACGTCTCAAGACCTGGAGGCTAGTGTGAAGAACGGCGTGTGGGCAACTCAATCTCACAACGAGAAAACACTGAATCGAGCTTTTGGACAGGCGGACAATGTGTACTTGATATTCTCTGCCAACAAATCTGGAGAATACTTCGGATACGCTCGCATGGATTCTGCGATCGAGGGCGAGCCGGTCAATCTCTCCGCATCCTCCACACAGGAGGATGCTAGTCAAGTCAACGACTCAGACGGGTCGCCGCAGTCCATCCATACTCTAGCGACAGCAACAGCTCCCAAAGGCCGGATTATCGACGATTCTGCTCGGGGGACTATTTTCTGGGAGGCAGACCACGGCGAGATTGAGAATGGCACCGAGCCGAAAGATGCGAGTGCGTCGGACCACTGGGGTAAACAGTTCAAGATCGAGTGGCTGTCGACCAGCAAATTGCCATTTTACCGGACACGGGGTCTGCGAAATCCATGGAACGCCAACAGGGAAGTCAAAATTGCACGTGATGGCACCGAACTGGAGCCAAGCGTGGGCAAGAGGTTGGTGCAAATGTTCCACCGCGCCCAGCAGCCTCCTCAGCCTGGAACGATCATGCCAGGAGGTATGCAATTCCCTCGATAGCGTCGGGAGGAGCGTGTTCGAATCATTCCGAAGCGGCATTCTTGGCGGACGACGACGAATGATCAGACTACATATTCATACCGGTAGGCATCGCATGGGGTCACGACATGATGGCACACTTTGTGCTGTAATATCTGGAACGTGTTCAGCGAAGCATCTGCATTCATTTCGATCTTTCTTCCCAGCGTCACGTTATGTGAAGCGGCTTGGAAAGCGCATGGTCGCAGCCTGTCTTCGTTGTATATTACCAAGTCCTTGACGAATCTACTTGTTAATGAGGCGAACGAGTTCACCATCAGCATAGTCCCGGCGCCGATAACTTTTTTATCGATCCTGCTTCGCGTACTAGTCTACGCGCCTGGCCGGCTGGAACGATTTTACGCCATATGCAAAAGTGGGAATCGCAGTGCGACGACTTGACCCCGCGCTAACTGCGAAGAGAACGGGGCTGCGGCTTTGCAACAGACAAATTGTGGCGTCGAGTTTTTCGCTGGTCGACTACTGCTAGTGTGAGGATGGAAGGGTCTTGGAAATGGGGCAGGGGGGAACGAAGCGACTGGCGGACCCGGAAAAACACGATGTTCAATGAGTGCGAATGCGAGCGTTCAACGCAACGGATGATGACTGGACGACTCGGACTGGGAGGGAGGAGAAGCGTGTAGTGCAGAGAGGAAAAGATGGTTGAGAGTGCCCACATACACCGACGTACGACGTAGGAGGCAGGTCTTCCTGCAGACCGTGGCCATTAAAGTATGCACTAACATCGGCTCGAAGCCTCGAAACGTTGAAGATTCGATGGTTCTGCACAGCCTCATCAGCCCTATGGACTACTGAAGGACACTTCTGCATGCTAGGCGAGCCGTCCTGGCCCGTCCACGCATGTCATGGTGGATGCCAGGGCCCGTGCTTTATATTTGGTGACGATTTTGCATTTGGAATACAGCCTTGCAATTGAAGCTTGCACGTTGGCCCAATTGCCGAAAGGTGTGGCCGCTGGAGGAGTGCAATGAATACTGGTACAGTAATGGAATCTGTGACACACACATCTGCGTTCTCTGCTGGAGGCACTCGAGCGTTTCTTCGCAGCTCGTATGTGTACCTCGTGTAGGATATCTCATCAAGCATTCGGTGCCGAAGCTAGACGGACGACTTAAGCAACATCGAGGAGAGACCTATTCGTCTGACACGTCGGACGACTCCTCCCAATCCACCTGACGATCCTTCACTGCTTGGTCGATTTGACTCAACGTTGCTGTCCAGGCTTGTGCGAGGGAGGTGTGACATTGCTCGGAAAGTTCCTCGATGGCCTTCTTTTGTCGAACAAGCTCTTGCAAGCGCTTGATTTTGGGACGTTGCATAGTACGACTGTGGAGTTGTCAGTTTCGAGACATATGCTGCGAATGGAGGGTTTGTCTTGACCACGTACAGTCTCTCATTGCCTCTAGCTTGAGCCGCGTCCAGCTTGGTGTTGGCTTGCTCGAGACGACCAGCACGAACACGTTCGATTTCCGTCTCGCGCTTTTCCCTGTGGGTCTTGGCCTGAAGGAGGTGAGTGACGCCCCCAGTGCATTGAAAGTGAAGTGGAAGAAGAGAAAGGGAAACGTCAATGCAGCATATCTTGTGCATCCCTACCTGCTGTTTCGACTTCTTGATGGCAAGAGTCAATGTAGTGGTGTCGATCTGCTGCGACTGCGACTGCGACGGCTCTGAAGCTGCGTCGGAGCTGTCGTGGCGTTGCATGGCCGCTGCTGCTTGCTTCGACTTTGTTTTCGCCATTTGTGATAGATGGCGGAAGTGAGTGTAGCAGCGGCGTGAGATTGGACTGGGGTGGGGGAGGGCGGTGCGAAGCGCGACGCGACTGACGCGCGAGATCACGTGCGCTCAACCCCAGCATCGAATGCTCGCCCATGGAAGCTCAACAAAGTGTCGCGGAGGTATGTACACGATGAAATGGATGACCCGAGCTCGACGGTGTGCGCAATGTGCGCGCAGGTACATTCGTAGGGTCGCCCCCTATTCTACAGCGGGAGAACAGATGGTCGGATCAACACTGCCTCCCACTGGCCAGTAAAACCGAAACAAGAACTCGTATTTGTAGCAACGCCTCGCACCGGGCGTCTGCCCTAGGGACTCGTGTATTGCTACGTTTCTCGCTTCTCTGCGTTCTTCAGCGTATCTGGGGCATTGCATATCATTTATTGAGGTAAGACAGGCAGAGAAAGGCTGCGACAAGAGGAGCGAAGTGTATGTATCTTGAGGATCCATTTCGCTGGCCGTAGATCGGCTGCCTGCCGAGTGGCTTTCGATCCTGGTATTTCTGCCCTAAGCGCTCACTGTCTTGAGAAGTGAGGCAGTCGTGACCTCAAGGCCGCAATGAGATGACAGTTCACCCTTCATAACTCTGCCTGATGAATCGCATCTGAGGCACCGTGTCTCAATGGGCGGTGCAGTCGCGGAAGCACAGTCGCTGCGAGAAGTCACGAATGATGGCTGTCTCCGACTTTCCGTTTGGCTGTCGGCAGGGACCGTGGCCTGACGCGGCGCCTGGCTGAGCTGAGTGAGCAGGGAAGTACGACAGAGCTCATGACCCTGCATCATTTCACCGAGCCATTCGACTTCCCCTTCATGTCTGCCTCAACAACACACTCCGATCGCTCGCCCGCTGTCCGTGCCTGACAACGCCGCCGACCATCGCACGACCGGGTCCGTCGCTTATCATGTCCTCGTTTGCGGCCTCGTTTTGGTCCGCCGACTACGCTGGAGGTCGGGCTTGAGCGCACGCTCTCCGCTACAAATCGCTAATCTGAGCACAGGATTGGGCGTATTGTTCGCAAAACTTCAGCAGGGCGTGCAGGAGAATGAGCAACTTCTTACGGTAGCGCGAATGCGCGCTGAGGCTGAGGACATTTATGGACAACGTCTGGCGGATATCGAGAGCGCAACAAGCCGTATCGATGGAGGCTTCCAGAGGGATGACGGTGCCAGCGTCAAGAAGGTTTGTCGCAATCGGGGCTGTAAGCATGCGCTGCACCAAGACTGACGCGTGCTAGGCATACGAGGGCGTGCGGGCGGAAATGAGCGAGGAAGCGAAGAATCACAAAAAGATCGCCTCAAACATCCGAGAACTCGTGGTCAACCCCTTCGGCCGGTGGTGCGATCAGCATGCTGCGCGTGTGCAGAATAGCCAGGACGATTTGCAAGGCCGCATCAAGGCGCACGATCGACAGGCGGAGACAGTGCGACAATATCGGAGCCAGTATTACAACAAATGCCGGAGAGTGGAGGATTTGGACGAGGAGGAGAAGCTGGCATTTCAGGATCCACAATCGGCGGCTGCCACAAACTCACCGAATGCGACGAGCGTCACGAGTGTGCCCAGTATCAAGATCGCAGAAGAAGAGCCGGAGCCGGAGCCAATCGATATCGGAGACGTGACCTACCAGCCCGAGCAGGTCAAGAAGATCTTGACACATGCATTGGAGACCATTCCGCTGGGCGAGACGAAGGTTCCCATCCTGGGCACATATCAGAACACGAGCTCTGGCGCGGACATAACGGAGTATGTGCAGAGCCACCTGGGCGCGAACAGCGTCGCGTACGCTGAGCGCATAGGTCAGGATCTGTGCGACCATGGCTTTTTGCGTCTAGTAGGAAATGTGGGCAACAGCTTTGCAAACAGCAGCAAGATGAAGTATCAGTGGAAGACGAAGGTCTTTCAACTGACAGGCATGCCAGAGAAGAGAAGTCCACTTCATCGTTCCTCGACCATGATGTCCTCCAGCTCCGACTCTGTGCCAGGTAGCCCTGTCATTGGCGACAAGGTCAGCGAATATCTTGGGGGCTGGAATCCACTAAACAATGCACATCCGAACGAAACGCCTGCAGACAGACTGCGAAGAGAGGCACGAGAGGCTGATGAGCGGTACAAGGCGGCAGTGAAGAAACTCGACGGCCTCCGCTGCATCCTTGAGGAGGCCATGGTGGATCACATGAAATTCATGGAGCGCTGCGAGCTGGATCGATTGAAAGCCATCAAGAGCGTGATTCTGGACTTCAGCGGTGCCGTCAGTAACGTCATTCCGTCGCTGCAGTCCAGCGTGGACAACATGATGTTATTCCAAGAAACCGTCCAGCCATTGGCCGATCTGCGGTATTTGCTCGAGAACTACCGTACCGGAAATTTCGTGCCCAAAGTGACGATATACGAGAATTACTACAACAAAGTCGAAGAGCAGACGTTCGGTGTGGACATTGAGCTGCGCGCGCGTGCGGATAAGAAGCGCGTTCCATTGCTGGTCACTTCGATTCTGACATTTCTGGACTCGCACTATCCCGACCTTGAGGGCGATGAAGCGCGTCGGAGCATTTGGCTGGTGGATGTCCCGCTTTCTGCGACCCACCACCTGCGCAACCAAGTCAACACGGGCGGGCCTGTGACACAGGCTACCTTGGAGAAATACGAAGTGCCCATAGTCGCTGCCGTCTTGAAGTTGTACCTGCTCGAGCTCCCTGACAGCCTGGTGAGCTCGCACGTCTACGAGATTATCAAGACTATCTACGCCTCCACGGCACAATCAACGACGGAAGCTGCGCGCGTTCAAGTCATACAGTCAACCTTGGGTCAGCTTCGTCTAGCGAATATTGCCACACTGGATGCTATCATCACGCACTTCACTCGTTTGGTGGAACTGACGAGTGCTGACGATGAGTATGTCTCCAAGCTGGCTGCCGTCCTGGCACCGTGCATCATGAGACCCAAGCAGGAGACTGGTCTCAGCATGAATGAGAGGTACAACGCTCGCCTGATCAAAGATCTGCTCGCACACAAAGACGCCATATTTGGAGAGTTAAAACGGCAATCGAGTTTAACTCACACGGCGTCCGGCACACGGCAGACGAGAGCCATTTCCACCGACGAATCCAAGCGGAAGGAGGCTATGGAAGAGCGACACCGAGCCATCGCGGCGGCCCAACACACGCACTCTGGTGCTGGGCCTAGAAGCAGAGCGACGAGCCCAGTGCCTGACACGCGAGTTCCGCTCCCCGGTCACCGCCGTGATCGTAGTCGTGGACCAGAAACTAGATTCCCGGTTAGCACTACTGCCGCGCAAAACGCTCGTGTAATGTCACCGACTGCCGATCGATCCAGCACCTCCTCCGGGCACAGAGATAGTCTGAGTGTGCCACCGCAGAGCCCTCCCTCCGCCCGCACGCATGATTCTGCGCCCAACGGGTTCCACAAACCACCACCAGCGGAGAGCCAGTCTGGCAGAGAGCGAAGTGGCACCGAAACCACACAACGCAGTTCTGCGCAGGTCTCTGCCTCGATCACCTCAGCCAGTGACTTCATGAGCCCTGGTCACTTCTATTCCGGCAGCAGCGAGAGCACACCTGCAGGAGCAGCGGAGACATCAACGACTCGCGACTCAGTCGCCAGCAATATTAGCGTCAAGGCGCCGGCTTCGAAACACAATCTTGCCGAAGAGCAATCGCCTGTGGCGATGACACCAGATGCTGAGACACCGACGAAGAGAGACAGTCTTTCTCGCGCCCGAGGCGTGGCTGGGCGACGCGGCACTGGTGGCCTGCGGCGCCAATCGCTCGCGAACGCCAGCAAAACGGAGAACGGTGAAGGCAGTGACGTTGCGCCTAGTGCAGAATCACCTGAGACGAAGGGTGTACAACTGGAAGACAAACCCATGGATTTCGACTAGGAGTGGAATCCTGATGGCGTGTCTTCTGGAGCGTGAATCCACCTGTTTTCTGGAGCGTTAAGCGTGGTGTAAGTTTCAGCAGATATGACTCTATGTAGATGGCATCGACGAATTAGACGCATGCGACGCCAGTGACACGATATGCTATGCATCTGCACTCCCACCATTTATTGAACGAGACTTGGTGCACTTGAATGAGAACAGAATCCGGAGTCTGCCTCAGGCACTCGGAGATAGCACTGGCGCTGGCGCTCACATACACGTCTAGCACCTCGCCTCTCCTTCCACGGTCTCTCATGCCAAACGAGCTTCTATCAACTCTGATAAAACAACGTGGTACAAGGTCAGGCATCGAAGCCGGAAAAAGGCCCACTGCAGTCATAAACCGGAGCCCGCTTTTCGGCGGCATTCTACGTTGATCATCGATCTAGCAGCCATGGCCATCGACACCTCATTCGCTCTCGCATTACCCAAAATCGAACTCCACGCTCACCTCACAGGCAGCATCAGTCCCGAATGTCTTCGCGATATTTGGCTCAGATCAGAAACAAACCTAGAAGACCCATCTATCGCTCTGCAACCAATTGGAAAACAACACCATGACATTTCCACATTCTTCAAGATTTTTGATACGTTTATTTATGATCTGGTGAATACTCCTCAAGCAGTACAGAGTTCCACGAACAGTGTTTTGCAGGGCTTTTGGAAAGATGGAGTGAAATATCTAGAATTGAGAACCACGCCGCGACGACATGAGAAGACGGGAATGGAGAGGGAGGAGTATTTGGAGGCGGTTTTACATGCTATTGAGAATTTCGAAGAGAGGCATGAAATGCCGACCTATTTGATTCTGAGTATTGATCGACGTAATACTCTCGAACAAGCACTCCATGTTGTGGAACTTGCGGTGAGATATCAGTCTCGTGGTGTGGTGGGCGTGGATCTTTGCGGGAATCCGACTGTGGGACCTGTTGGGTATTTGGCGCCGGCTTTTGAGGAGGCGAAGAAGCAGGGGTTGAAGGTTACGTTGCATTTTGCTGAGGTGCCGGCTTCGAGTTCGGAGGAGGAGATGAGGATGTTGTTGGAGTGGAGGCCTGATCGGATTGGGCATGTGATTCATACGACTCCGTCAATTGATGAGGAGATTGAACGGCAGGGTTTTGGGTTGGAATTGTGTTTGAGTTGTAATGTGCTTGCGAAGATGTTGCCTGGTGAAGGAGGATATGTGGATCATCACTTTGGGAGGTGGAAAAACTGGAAGAATCCTATTGCATTATCGGTTAGTATGCACATCGCTGCGATTCTTGGTCCTTTTTGCAAGTGGCTAACACGACGTAGACAGACGATGTGGGTGTCTTCGGCAGCTCCCTCTCGAACGAGTATCAGCTCGCGGCCCTCCATTTTGGTCTGAATAAGACAGAAATAGTCGACCTTAGTCGAAGAGCCATTTCTTCAATCTTTGCAGGGGAAGACGAGAAAGCTAGGCTTCATCAATCACTGGACGACTTCGTTAGTCGCGAATGTGGTGAATGAAAGAATCCTGACAATTTCAAAGATCACGATGAAATAGGCTTTCTTGCTCACAGCTGTGAGTACCGTTCTGTGGCATTCGGATTCACGCATTCATGCTTCAGAGTGAAGGTGCTAACCGATCATGTCAGCGATTCCGAAGAGGTCGACTACTCTGGCCAGGCAATAGGCATTCTCCGAAGGGGGCGATAGTCCAACCAGCTGACATAAGAGGGAAACCTACTCTCACAGCGCTTTACATTCGACACGCGAATGGCCATCGGGCTCCTTCAAATATGCGATTGGTAGGTATGAAGAGATCGGAGATGACCTGTGGCCGCTGGTCTTCATTGTACAACCTGAGCTCGGGTTCCCATCTCTCGAGCCAGAGTGATCTCAAAGCTGGTCCCTGGGAGTATCATTTACTCAACGAAACTTCCCTCATTCCATCCTCTTCTCTTCACACCCAGCTCAACCGCCGCTGACCCCCAATCCTCACCATGATTATGTCCCTTGCCCGCAGCATCAATCCCAGCTCGTTCCAACCCTTGCTCTTCCGTCAACAGCGTGAGCAGTCCAAAGATCACAGGCACACCAAGATCCAACTGGACTTTCATGAGACCATGTGACACGGCATCAGATATATACTCAAAGTGCATAGTGCTCCCCTTGATCAATGCGCCAATGGCAATGATGGCATCAAAAGGCTCCTTGCTCGGCCCCTCTTTCTTGCCCTCTTTCGCTGTCTGTGTCAGATCGGTGGTACTGCCGGCGAGAAGATCGGTCGCGGAGGCGAGAAGGCCTGTGGGTTGGGATTGAGAGGCTTGGAACATCTTCTGCACTGCGTAGGGCAGTTCGTAGGAGCCTGGGACGGTTTGGATGACGATGTTCTCTTGTCGGACACCGGCGGCTTTGAGCGACTTTATGGTGCCTTGGAGGAGAGCATCGATAATTTTCGTGTTCCAGCGCGCGTGCACGATGCCGATACGCAAGTTCGCGCCTGTGAGAGTCGTACGTGGTCAGCTTCGTCATTGAGGTTGGAGGTTGGAGGGGCTGCTGAGTGGAAGAGAACACACCGTCGTACGTCTTGGCTTCGCCGGGTCCTTTGAGAGTGGCCATTGCTCACGATGGAGGTCGAGTAGATAGATGAGGGTAGTGTGAGATTTGACGTAGTGCAGGGAGAGTATGCAAGCTCTCCGAAATCTGGGTCTCGTCAATGGCGAGCACGAGCACTGGCTGGATGCGGGGCTTGCTTGCGTCGCCAAGGCGAGGGGCGGATCAGGCCGGCGAAGCATGTGAAACGACATGTCTGACGTATGAAGAACACTGGCGTCCTCCACATCTTTCCGATACAAGATTGGAGGCGAGTGGGAGATCGATTGTGAGACAGGATGCTGTACAAGGCAAAGAAATGAAGAGCGACCAGGCGCCCAAGTTCCTTGAGCAGACCACGCGGTGTCAACCTTCATTTCTATTTGTTTCGCGTAACACTATGATGGACGTCCTTCAAGAAGTGCTCATACCGTGCCGCTCGACTTCACCTGCAGCTCCTCATCGACAGCGGCCTCGAGAGCGGTGACCGCATCATCAAGCGAGTACGTGCTGCACCATGTGTACATTGCCAGGCCATGTATAGGTAAACGACGCAGTCTCCGTCCACTGAATCCTTCGCACTTCCGAGCTATGGTCCACAATCGTCGACAAGCTGCTTCCGGCTGCTCATAGTACTCGATTTTCATCTGCTCCAGGGTTGCAATCGAGGGCTTTTCGGGCTTGGTCGTGCTCTCGTCCTCGGGAGAGTTTTCCACATGCTGCTGTGCAGTCTCAGCTGGGGATTCAGCTTCTTTCGGCGATGTCGGCTGTTGGGTTCCATCTGCTGCTGCCTCCGCGACGAGCGCGTTCAAGCAAGAGCGGAAAATGTTGTAGATGGCTGACTGAGACGGGCTAGGCACGAACTGTTTGATATCGACTCGATCGAGGAATGCTGGATCCTGGTCGCAGCCATCAGTATCACTCGTGGTCCCAGGAACACGTCTCATCACTCACGATTGCACCCAGAAGGTTGCTCGTGCACAGCACGACAATATTGGGCAGCGCTCTCAGACGATCTAGCGCCGTGAGCAATTGGTTGGTCGCCCGAACTCCGTCGCTACACTCGCCACCAGCATTGGCCTTTTCTCGCGAGCCAGCGATGGTCTCAATTTCGTCAATGACTACACACACCAAGGTTGTTGAAGACTGCGCAATGCCATGTATCTTGTCGAAAAGTGAGGTGATGAGCTTGCCACTCTCGCCAAAGTATTTGGAGAGCATCGCGGTCGTATTTACTTCCATGAGTACGGCTTGAGGAAACATGGTCGAGAGTCGAATGCTGAGCTTCTGCGCCAGCGCGCGGCACAGAGTGCTCTTGCCACTGCCTGGAGGTCCATGGCTGCAATGAAGATCAGAAGGCGTTCAATTTCGACATTGGCAATTGCCTTCACTTACAGCAGACAGAGTCGATTCCAATTGAACAAGCTCAAATTGAGCCCAGGCTGCTTCATCACAACCAGCATCCGGCAGAGGTATCGTAGCAGCTGCGAGGGAAGACGATCACCGTAGATCAGCGAGTTCCACTCGTCTTTCAGAGCGACATGTGGCAGAGGAAGAATGCGTGCCTGAGAAACCTCATCCTCTGCTGTAGACTGGCTGATTCTACGCCGTGGTCGAGCTTCTTCGAAGACTTTAAGTGTGTAGATTACGACGTCCAATTGGACCTCATTGAGAACGTAACAGTTCGCTTCTTGCGGTGGACCAGTGTAGTCTGCGACATCGATCCGGGCGATAAGGTGCGCGTGTGCGAGGTCCTTGTAGCCAGAGATCTCTTGGTCGATCTTCAAGCCCCAGTATTCACTGTGCAGGAGCTTCGTGATGGCTGTTCGGGTGTCCTCCAATGCCTGAGCCGATACAGCGCTGCTCATGAGGACCTCGATGTGTAAAGTCGGGCTCAAGCGCCCCATGCTTGCCATTCTGCTGTCGACGACACTCAATGTCGTGGTGTTCTTCTGGTGACGTGGCGGAGGTGGATAAGTGAGGTGACCTGCTGTGAGATTTGGTCCAGGCTGCAGACGTCCCCATGGCGCCTTCCTCGCCACCACATGATCGTGTAACGAGAGAAAGAGCACTCACCTGTGCCGGAATCGGCTCTGACAGATCAGATCTGCATGCGAGTAAGGACGCGGCTTGTCACCGCGGACAAGGAGGATTTCTTTTTTGGTGCGCGTCGACGGTTTGACGACTCGTCGCTGTACGCCACGCTGCCACCACGCGTGCTACATACCTCGGATTGTGATTAGAGAAACTCCTCACACGCATCAATAATACGAAACAATAGGCTCGAAGGCCTTTCGCCCTCAGAGAAGAACGCCAGCATGCGTCGTCTCATCATCCATCATCCAACGCCTGTACACTGCCCATATTCAAACCCATGGCAGACCAAACCTCGACACGGATTTCAAATCGCATCATATATCGCCTTCCGCAACTATGGCGCCGAAGTCTTTCCGCACCGTCAAGTCCGTCCAGTCATCCACGTTCTCAATCACCAGCCCCTTTTCGTTCGCGAGATGCAAGAGACAAATGAAGCCATATGACGTGCTAATGTCGCTCATTTGTTGCTTTGGATAGACATGTTGCAGGTTGTTCATGATGTCTGTGAACCGCAGTGTCGTCTTGTCGTCAAAGGAAAGAGCTGGAATGGATGGTCGTGCGGCTGGAGTTTGCGGCGCTGGTCTAGAGAAGATGGTCAGTATCAGAAAACGTGAAGCGATGTCTCCCAAAGCCACAGAGCAGATAGCAACAGATATTGCAAAATTTGCGCCTCAATGCGCAAGGTTTCGGGGGAAGGTTGTACTAACCTTTGTTCGAAGCCAATTCCCCGCCACATTTCTTCCTTCAGTCGCCTCACATCAACCTTCTTCGCAACACGCGCATACTGTACATATTCAGGTCGAGACCGCCGTGACTGGGCCACAAGATTGGCACCGAAAGCATCTCCGCTGGCGCCTCCCTCGGTCGGCCCCGCGACGCTGTCAATGCCAGCACCAATAGGGCCTGCAGCGTCATCTGCGCCAGGAGAGAAGTGTTCGCGAGCATCGGCGAAGTCATCGTCATCGTCATCCATAGGCCCGCCAGCCATTGGCAGTCCATCGTCCTGGAAGAAGTTGGCATCGTAGTCGCCCTGTACAATGTCGTCCGCGTCCATTGGATGAGGACGTTGCGCATCTTCCGCCCCATGCGCCGCCCAATACGCCTCATCTACCTCTCCAGCTCCTTGGGGACCAGATCTTCGTGCTCCCATTTTAGCCTTGGGTTTTAGGAACAATTTGAGGAGGTCTTTTGAGTTGAAGTGTTTGTCGTCAGGGAGCAGATTTCGATCCTTGCTCTTCCATTCCTTCTTCGGCAACGATATACTGCTGTTATTTGGCGCGCTCGTATACAGCGAATTCGCCAAGTCTTGTGACATTGGTGCAGAAAAGTCGATCTCGAAAGGCTCTTTCTCCTTGCGCGTTCGTGTAGGCTTGACCGTGTTGGCCTCCTTTATACGTGCGATTTTCCAGTGCTCCGGTCCGGCCCAATTCTTCTGCAGCGCATTGTCGAAGTAGTTTAAGATATTTTCTTGATCGTGCGGCCGATGCTGGAGCGTCACTCCGTACATGTTACTGCTCGTATCAAACACGCCCACTTCTGCGGCGGGATCATCTCCAGCGTCTGGGCCAGTTGAAGCATCATATACGCGCATTTGAGGCTGCAGTGCGGCATCTCTTGCCCATGCTTCGCCCCCCTCACCGAATCCAACGTCTGCAGGCATATCGAATCCCATAGGGCCTTCATCATCGTCGTCGCCAAAGGCTGCGATCTGTTCATTCGAGTCCGCGCCTTGGTCCTCGCTGCTGGTCTCAGGGTGCTCGTCTCGCCAGTTCTCCGGTGCTTTAAGGAAGGGTAGATCGAGCGACCCATCGCCACCCGCCCCTAATTCGAACGTTTTGAGCGAAGGGCAAATATCTTGCGCATCCAGTGCAGTCAGGTCGGGAAAGAATCGTGCGCCCAAGGCAGTAACGTCCACAGTACCGTCTTCGGGTTCCTGTATTTGTGCTTCGATTGTTGATTTGTCCTCGTTGTCGCCCTCAGGCTCCATGCTATCCCTTCGAGTGTCGTCCGTATCCGCATCCTGCGCATCATCACTGCTGTCAAACACAATCCGTCCCGTGCTGTCGATCGACAAATGATTCATGAGAAGGCCTTTCGCACCACCCTCGTCGAAGTCTGCTGCAGCCTTTTTGAACAACGGGTCCACAGAAAATTCCAATTCCATCTTCTTGAGCTTGAGAGTATCGAATGAAGTCGCAAGAGTCGCCTCAGCAGATCGTTGCGCCTTCTTCTTGCCCTTTTTCTTCGTCCCATCCTCGTTCTCGTCGTCTTCGTCCTCCTCGGCACCATCCTCCACTTCTCCGCCCTTTCGCTTCTTGTTGCCACTGTCTGCCAGTCCGCTCAGCAGCTTTCCGGTTTCGGTAGCCACACTATCCACTCGGCTCGTGTAGATCTTGACACATCCATCCAGGGTGCAACTCGCCTTCTGGAAATTCACGCCGTTGCCCTCTTTCAGTAGGCTCATGTCGTGGAAGTAATCGATCAGGGCGAAGTCCCACGAATTGTTCGCGTTGATCTTGTTGTCGGTCGCCATCTTCATCCATGTCTCGAAATTGGCCAGAATGGGCACCCGCTTCATCGGGGTTACATGGTCTCCTCGCGCTGCATATGGGTCATCGTCGTCGCCGGCGGGCGTCGCGGGATCTCCTTCGCCTCTCCCCAGCGACTTCCTTTTGCGCTGGGGCGTCGTCGCGGCGGCCTTGAGGGACGACATCTGGCGCGAGTGCAAGGCTTTGCGGTTCTGCAGGCGCTGGGCCTTCTCCTCGTCGTCGTCGTTGAGCGGAATCAGCACTCCCTTCACGGGCGACGGGGCGTAGCTGGCCGAGGCGCCGCCAGTCGCGCGCACACGAGGCATGGTGGAGGGGAGAGAGGAGGGAGCGGTGGTCGTTTCGTGCAGCAGAATGGATGCGACTCGCTACGTCGGCTCAACACCGCGTCGCACACACAATCATGCAGGGGTTGTGCTTCTGCGACGTGCGTGTTTACAACTGTACGTCCGTGTAAACAAAACGGCGAAGGGTCCGGTCGCCAAGGTCGGCAGCTGTCGTGTCGTGCCACTGCAGACGACTCTCCGGATGTGAGACGAGCGCGCCGCGGAGCAAAACTGCCGGCAGCAACGACAAGACTTGCTCACCGCACGCTCTCACCGCCGTCACCATGCGCACCGCTCTGGTCAGCGAAAAAGTGCGGCGCGACGCGAGACAGCCCACAGAGAGGTATGGAGAACGTGTGCGACGTGTCTCACGCGTAGGTCGCCAGCCGATGCAGCTTGGCAACACGCTATCCTACATTTGCCAGACCATGTCCTGGACCGCCACCGGAGCCGGAGAGGCCTTCACTGCTATCTTCCACGACTCACCACGCCTAGATTCAGCATCGAGCAGCGTCTGCACCAACATGTCCGAGCTAGAGATTTCATACTCTCCGCCATTTAGGCGAGTGTACGAAAGCCAAAAGTCATCAGCTTTAGCAAACCATCCTTCCTCTACCACCATCTCTTGCACCTTTTAAATATCCATGCGGAAAATGTTCTCTACTTGAGCTCCGCCAAGCATTAGCGCTGCAAGCTGCACGTTGCAAATCTCGTTATTCGGTGAGCGCAGGACCAGTTTGCGCTAGGCGCGGCTAATAGCCCTCTTCGTTGGACTGCGTTTTGCCCTTAGCGTTACCGGCAATGGATTCGGTGGAGGATGAAGCTGGACCTAGTCCTCGAAGTCCTAGTAAAGTTCAGCATTGAAGATGAAGCAAACGCGGCATGCAATACGTACCGTAAATGTGCTCTTGTCTCGCAGAGCAGGAGTCTTCTATATTAGACGAGATTCATTCTTAAACAGTTCTTAAGCAATCTTGGTCCGCATTGTGTTTAGAACGCCAACCATTTAAGCCGGCTAATCTATAGAGTGTTAGCACGAGGAGGTTTAGAGGAGCAGGCAGTAGGAAGATATATAGTTTATATGCTAACCTTGCTGTTAACTATATAGATAGGAGGACTTACCG
>PNEN01001680.1:0-27229 GCA_002933655.1 Cercospora berteroae
ACCTCGCTGCTCCGAGTACTCACTTCGCTCGCAAGCTCGCCTCGCTTGTCTCAAGTACATTCAAGAGTGTCGTCAAAGCGCCGTGAAAATCCTTCAAAGTGTGGGGTCGTCACTCTCCCGTAGTCACTCTCCTTACCCAGGTCGCTCTACGACTTGAGATCGTAACACGCGCAGCCGGCTGCTCCACCGTCATGGTGTGCATGGCCTTTCTTGGGAGAAGATCGAACAGCACGAGCCGGCCTGGCCTCCGGACACCTCACACCCTGGATGCGCTCTCTTGGCGTTATATGTTGGAGTGAAGAAGCCGCGAGGCCGGCTCCGATGGTTCGTGAGCAGCGAGGCACACGCTCAGGACCATCTCACATATGCCGGCTCATGCTCCCATCGAGTGGCATTCCAGGCCTATACAAATCGTGGAGATCCGTCCGCGTTGCTGAGCCGCGGTCATGCATGCCGCTGTCATCCGATTTCCACGGTGGGTTGACTGGCGGCGAGGTCTGTTTCTGCAGCATGGTATGTCGTCGGAGCACCTGATGCCGATCATTGACAACTCATATGTGTAATGGAGACCACGCGAATTGAGAAAACGGACCGGCGTCGGAACAACCTTTGCCCGAGAAATGGTTTCGCAGCACGATGAGCCATTGGTGACCATTCATGTCCACGCAAACAAGACCACCCAGAAAACATGGCGTCCGAATCAGAGCGCAACCCATCATTGAACGGAAGACCTGGAGAAAATGCCTCGGCCAGCGACAGCGACGCGCTGATCACCTCCACCGATCCCCACCACCCCGCGAATCACATCTGCTCTCTCTGCGTTCAGTTCTATGGCCACGGCTGGGTGACGGGCACAGGCGGCGGCATTTCTATCAAGCATGGGGACCGCGTATATCTTGCGCCGTCCGGCGTGCAGAAAGAGCTCATGAAGCCTCAGGACATCTTTGTCATGGATTGGGCAACCAAGCAATATCTTCGCCGGCCTCAGGTAGGTGCTGTCTGTCCATGGACAAGTGCTCCGTCGCTGACGGCAAGGTAGGTTCTCAAGCCTTCAGCATGCACTCCTCTCTTCATGTCCGCCTACACCAATCGTGGCGCTGGCGCCTGTATACATACCCACTCTCAGTGGGCTGTGCTGGTTACACTAATTTGTGAGGCTGGACTGCAAGATCCTGACAGCAGGAATGTCTTCGCGATGAAAGAGATTGAACAGATCAAAGGCATCTCTCGTGGGGGCACTGGATCGCAAGAGATCGCAGAAGGTGGCAGGAAGCTGGGCAACTTGGGCTACTTTGATACCATGAAGATTCCAATCATCGAGAATACAGCGCATGAAGAAGACTTGGAAGAGAGCATGTCTCAAGCGATGAAGGCATGGCCAGAGACTTGTGCTATCCTGGTGAAGAGACATGGTGTGTATGTTTGGGGCAAGGATGTCGCGCAGGCGAAGACGCAGTGCGAGAGCTTGGATTACCTATTTCAGCTTGCCGTGGAAATGCACAAGCTCGGGTTGAAGTGGGTGTAGTGTGCAGAAGTGAGTCAAGATGTGAGTTAGATGATGATACCCGAACGATACTGCTGATAGACGGAGCCATAGAGCTATGATTATGACGGTAGCATCTACTCCTCTCGCTCTCTCTTTCTTACAAAAGGTGTGTATCGACACTGAATGTTGGCCTGGCGTGACAGAAGCACAGGTCATGTGGATGGTAAGGGCATTTATGTGTTAGATGACATGAGTCGAGGCAAATAGCATTGAGCAGGATTCACAGGATTTCGCTTGGCGAGCTGCTGGAGCCTGGCGGTATCTCAAAAGAGA
Source organism: Cercospora berteroae (assembly GCA_002933655.1). Lineage (NCBI taxonomy): Eukaryota > Fungi > Ascomycota > Dothideomycetes > Mycosphaerellales > Mycosphaerellaceae > Cercospora > Cercospora berteroae. The sequence continues at coordinate 1,820 of PNEN01001680.1, forward strand.
ATTATCGACTCATAACTCAACATGACTCGAAACCTCCGGTATATCTATACACGAGGAACTCTAACTCGAGCAATGCAGAGCCAAGATGTCGAAGCTACTCAAGATAGCACAGCGCGTGCTGCCGACGCGCAAAGTGGCCGATGAAGGATCAACGGAGACCACAACCGACGCGATCACACAGCACTATGACCTACTCTTTCTGGTCGATGCTACAGCATCTATGGGTTCCTACCTCCACGCCTTGAACCAAGCACTACCACAGATCATTGCTCTATCGAAGCTCACGAACTGCTTCGCCCGGATCGGAATACTGGCATACCGAGACTATGACTGCACTGGTGGACAGTTACTTGAATGGAGTCAGTGGTTCACAGTCGGCTCCATGCAACACCAGCCGGATCTCATCGCAATGGCGCGCAATCTGCAGATGGTGGGAGGTCGCAGCTGGCCAGAAGCAGTCAAGACTGGTCTCGCCAAAGCGCATCGAGTCATGCGGTCCAATGCGAAAACTCTCGTAGTTCTCTATGCAGATGCTCCGCCTCATTTTGGGGACTTCAAAAGATTCGAGACCAATGCTCGTGAGCGAGAGGCCCTGCTCAAATCTGGCGGTTATGGAGGCAATGGGCACATGTTCACGGACTGGATTCAAGGTGCCCGTCTGCTACATGAAGGTAGCAGGTCAGCTCAAGTCATCAGTGTCATCAATGGACGGAGCTCAAAGAGTGGCTGTTTTGAATATCTGAGTACTGTCACGGAAGGCGCTTGCATCCACCTCACCGACGGGAGCGCGCGAAACATCTCGCAAATCACTATCGACTTACTGCTTGCATGGATGGGCGTCAAGAAAGAAGGCTCTGTGGCATCTCCTCTCGGAGCGCAGCTCTCATGCTATCGCGATGCAGCTGGAATCAGGGACATCCAAAGCGAGCAGGATCCTGCACTGGGACGTTTCATCAACCTGGCCGATGTGTGCTTCGGGCGATCAAGCACTGTTGAATACGCTCAGTTGTCCACTGACTTGCTGGAAAGGCGCTTGAATAAGCGAGCGACGCCACTGCAAGATTTGTCAAATACGTACCTCTCTAACGAGCACTATCGCATGCTCGTTGCACAAGAGCTGCGTGAGATCATCGAGACCGACGTTACAACAATGAGTCTGAACCCAGTCTTCGGCAGCCTCTAGCGAACCTTTTGTAACGACCGACAAAGCGAAAATCGACAGCCTCTGCTTGACGCATTCGGTAACAAAATTCAGGCTATCAGGAACGTTGAGGAACGTGAAATGATGAAAGTCTTGCTTGATCAGTCGTACGACTACTCTGCCGAAGTGCTGGGGATGATTGAAGACGTTCCTGAGGAGCAAAGATTACCATGCGTCTGCCTTGACCCTACACTGGCACTCGAAACCCCTAACGGCCATGACGATGACCAACGCCCAATCACGGAGTTCACGAGAGACGAACTTCTGGACATTGGTCGCGCGTGCGACTGGAGAGTTCTCAAGCGGCTGGGCAAGGTCCTGACACGACTGACGTTCATCCAAAATGCCGATGACGTGCCAGTCCATCTTGCACATGCGGATGCTGCACAACTGCCTAAGATTCCACTTGCACTCGCGCGCAAAGACCATCCTCGGACATTTTGGAGCATTCTGCTTCACATCGTTGTTCCAGGCACGAAACTTGGTGCTCGAAGTGCCGCTCTGCTTGCAGCGCTGACTATCCGTTTGGGTGTTCAGCCCTTGATGCAGCCTGCTGTCGAGCAAATGCAGCTTCGGAAAGATAGATGGAACAACCTGGAGGTTCCCGAGACTTGGAGTGTCAACTGCTTGTCTTTGCTACTCGATGCAGACGATGCCTATCGAAAGGGTGACAGCGATTGCGATGGTCTGTTTCAGAACTCCGACCGACAACTCTTCGAGCGTCTAATCGATTATAAAATGCTCGAGTTGAACCTCGAAACGACTTTGACTGCTAAAGTCGCCTGGAATGCGGAGCACACCATGATGCCAATTGGTCCAACTGTCGTGTGCAAATCATGTCACTGCCATTGCTCAGTCACGATTATGGCTACTGACAGCCTATGTGGCATATGCCACTACCTCAGAGACCACCCAGAGACAGAAGATGCCGCTACCGCAAGAGCAATTGCACAGCGAGACAGGGGCAAAGCCGACGCGGCATGGTTCCAGTGCAATCTCAATCACTGCCGAGCACAGTATGTTGTCTATGCCGTGTCAGACCTCAACGTCAAGCCCAAATGTCATTACTGCCGTTTCCTTGGCGGTAATGCGCCTGTAGTAGAATGCACGAAATACCTCAGCACGATGATCTGGCCAGAAGAGTATCGTTCTGGAAGCCTGCAGGACTTCGTCTGCATGGGCTGCACAGCTGGGAGAGATACTATTGTCGATGTCGAGACTACTGCTAAAGCCCTGCGAGCGGAGAATGGTACAGCCTGGCTCATCGAAGCTAAACGGCACATGTTCATTGATGACATCTTCTCGGGGCAGAGTCTGTACAAAGTCGCATCGGCTGCAGCACCTCTGGACAATTTCTGCTCGAACGTCGAGATACTGCCAAATATTCCGGATCTTAAGCTCTATCTCGACGGTAGGCTCCTGCAGAACACTCCGGCTATGATCAATCAGCTACGTTCTTGGGTCAACAAGCGACGCACCGAAGCCGGAACTTGCTCACTCTGCTTCAGTGGCATGCGGAAGAACGACCTCTTGCCTGCATGTGGTCGCTCAGGTTGTCATCAACGGGTCTGTCAAGAATGTCCCAATGGTTGGTACGGGCTCAATGCACCAGGCCGGATCCTCAATACAGCCGCTCTACATTGTCCCTTCTGTCGGCGGATGCCGACGACCAAGACTTTAGCTCGCAATCGAAGCGGTATTCACGCAGTCAGCCAGCTCAAATCCGCCGTAGAGAACAGTGGGACATGGATTCACGCTTGGTGCATAACCTGCGGATCCGCGAAACAGTACATGGAGCGGGTCTGCGCGAAAGGTAGTCCCGATGCCATTGAAGACTGGTCTTGTGAGCATTGCGAGGAAGCCAAAGCAACTTCTGCCTCGCAGCCGAAGTATGCCAGAAAGGAATGCCCTGACTGTGGCGTTCTGACGGAGAAGGCTGGGGGCTGCGACCATATCGAATGTGTTTGTGGGGCGCATTGGTGTTTCTTCTGCGGCAAGGAGGAAGATCTGGGTGGCATTTACACTCATATGAGCGAGGAGCATGGAGGGTATTATGGAGGTCTGGACGTGGAAGAATATGAATCGGACGAAGATGATTGATTGTTTCTTGGGGACTGATAGAGCATCTAGCATGGCGTGTTCAGGCACAGCGGCATACTTCAATATTTCTAACGTGTTGTTGATTGTAAGTTCTTCACATTGAAGCCTTCAAGCGCGTCTTGATCGACTTTGATCACCCCGATCTTCTATCAGCTTACCACGATGGCTACGCTGAAAGTCGAGAAAACACATGAGAAGTGAGACCACTTGTCACATGATTCACAACCGATCGTTGGATCTCGATAATCTGGCCCTCCACAAAAGCAAGCTGCTGGTTGAGCAGGTGGCAGTGCTTCTATCGACACACGCTGACGTTTGGAGAACGCAGCCTGGCCTTCAGAAGACTTGCGTTTGCTGGCCATCTTGCTGATGTGGACGAGAAGCGATGGCGAAGCCGCCCATCGTCATCAGGTTGTGAGTCGTCACCTTCTGGGCTCTGGATCGAAATGCCTTCTTCCATAATCAAAGAGCCAGCCTTGCCGCCTTTGCCCTTCTCCAATGTCTTAGAGCTGGTGTGCTTTCTGCTACTCGCACCCTGTGCTCCAGGCTCATCCTCATTGTCAACCGCGCACCCGCCGCCTGGTGATGAGATATTTGAGAGTGAACGGGGCACTCTTATGCGCCTTCTGATACATCGAGGCACAGTCTATGACGCTCGTGGTTACATTCGATACCTTGAACTACACTCGAATTCTGGAGACAACAAAAGATTGCCAATGTCACTCTTCCACGCAACACACTATACCCACCGTACCATCGTCAGACAGAGTGGCCCCGATAATGAATGGTAATTGGAAACATTGATGATGATGCAGATTACCCAAGGTCGAAGATGTCCGTGCTGCGCCCCTTTACGTGAAGTAGTACATTGGCGGAATGGTGCATGCATACCGGGCCATGCTATGAGCATACTCATTCCTGTTGCAGTTACACCAGTGTCAGGTAAGAAGAGAAAGTAATGTACGCAATCTAGCTTCGGCAAGAATCATGCCTGTTATCGACTGAATCCACTTGTCGTCGCGAGTGGTTTCATCTTTGTGTGAGAGAGAGCTTTACTCGTCCTGAGCAATCAATGTCAGTACTGCAGTGATGGAGGTGATATTTCTTACAAGTTCGGCAATTCTGTTCAACAATCGATTGATGCCTTACTACATCTGTGTCCAGCCGACCGTCGTCTATGCCTCCATCGCCGGAGTAGCTGGAACCTGGCATCTCGAGCGCCAGGGGAATCGTCCATCCTGGGATCTGATTCTTATTCTCTGTTTGCAAGGCTGCAGCTGTTCTGGTCTATCCCAAACCACGCTCGCTTCGAGGGAGAGGATATCTTTGAGGATCAAGACCTGTGGTGTACTTTCCCTGCCCATAAGACTCAATTAGTTCCCCTGGAGATTTCTGCGTGGATCTGGCTATCATCGCGGTTTCTTCCACCCTTGATAATTTGCCCAAGCGACGGCCACCCTGCACTTCAGTCAGTAGACGCATTGCGTCCGCAAATGACAGTCTGGCTTCCGCTGCGTTTCACCACTTTGCTCCAAGCTTTCTAGACGTTGCCCACTACCACCACCACACAACCTCTTCCTTGTCTCCGAAGGCTCCGGAATGCTGCGCGACTGTCCAATATTGGGTGAAATTTTTATCGAGATTGAGCTCGGGATGTTTTGGTATCGAATGATCGTTTCCAAACTCCAGCAAATTGAGATTGGTCCAGCCGATTGCCTACATGAGTCTGTGGGCGAGCAAAGTATATTCGCATTCTAGAAGAAATTTGGAGTTTTTCCAGCTGTATCAAGTTTGGTTAGCAGAGTACACCTTCATTGATCTCGTAATTATCTCCAATTGAGCAAGAATCTGTGGCCTTCAGGATCCCTTGTCTGAGCAGCATCTTGCGCTATTGGAGCTCAGAAGCAGACAACTCAGGCTCTACTTATCTCCGTCAGAATATCGTATAGGCGTCCTGAGCCATCTGCAGTCCCGCTGGCTCAATGTGGCGTCACAACTTGGAGAGAGAGAATTATCGATTCCACAGCTCCATTTCAGCCCCAAATCGAGGCTCCAAGCGTGGTCAGACCCATTGGCACCCACTCATGCTGTGATCCGGAAGCAGGGGGGTCATAATCCGAATATTTCCGCAAAGAAGATATGCATTCACTCTGTACCTTCTTCCCTCTCATTGCCTCTGAGCGCATCCAGAGATTGGAGACAACGGAAGCCTGGAATTGTTTTTCTATTCGAGCTACAAATCGAGTTTCTTAGCTTCATAAGCTCCAATGCCGTCCAGTTGTGTTGAAATTCAGAAGCAGATGTACCAAAATCTATACTCTCTGCCACGCAGATCTCCATCCATTCTGGCCGCCTTTACTCTTGTTGCCTCGGACGAGCTACAATGACAGGAGACATCAGGTATTTGATCCACGTTTCCGTTCGAGCGAGAGATCGATTTCTCGAGCGTTGCCAACCCTGTTGGCTTCCAGTCGTTCCGTGATCCAGAAGCAAGCCTGTCCTGTGTACTCATCTCTGGCTGAACGACTCAGACCGGTCAGCAGCGTCGTTCCATCAAATGGCTTCCAACAGTCTGGAGAGCCAGAGAGACTGGGAAAAATGTAGACGGTCACGTGTTTTTGCAGCAACATTGCATTCACTTGCTATCTTCTTCCATCTCTCCTCCCTCACTTTCCAGCGTTGTGATTCGCCCGATTGCGCCCAAGCCTCCTCACTGCGATGCCTCAGTGTTGTATGGCTCTGCTCATATGTGCGTCAGTATAGAGCCTCGGGCCGGAATATGGAGGCAGAAGGCTTACGGATTAGACGGAAAATGGGCTGGAAGTCGCCATTCTGGCGTACTTCTTCTCCTCGCGCCGCTGCTTGAAGTTGTGGAGCCATTCGAGTGGCTTGGAGCAGCAGGAGGTCAGGCAGAGGACGAACAGGAACCAGAGCGGGCCATGGCAGTCTGCCTCAGTGGCGGCGGCGTCGACTTCAGACATGTTGTGGGTGCTTTTATAGCGTGGGAGTGAATGTGTGTGTGGCGGTGGCGCGGAGGTGAATGCGCGATGACTGTGTTGTGGCGCTGTGTGTGTGATTGAGAAGGCGCAGAATGTTGTTGCGGTGGTGGAAGTCAAGGAAGTTGGAAGGGCAGCCAAACAACACAGCTCGACAGGCTTGACAGGGGCTAGAGGCGCTAGCGTGCCCTCACAGTACGCGTTGCTCTCGCCGATGGGCTGTACAATCAATACTCCCAGTCGGGGCCGCAGTCTGTTCTTAGCCTGCTCAAATCGACATGAACGGAAAGTAGGATGCATCTGTAGCATCAGTGGGCCGGTCCAATGGTCCTCGAGACTCGACATTCTGTAAGTGAAGCAGGTATGAAACCGGCCTTCCCACCGGCCGCGAGGACATGATCCTCCTCTGCTACACAATGAGACCTTGTCTGCGCCCGATGCATCATGAACATCAGCCAGAGGAAGTGTGTTGTCCTACGGTAGGATCTCCATTAAAGCCGCGTCCAGTTCGGCGGGCACAGCTGTAGAAGACCACATCGATAGCCACAGCGCCACGACGAGGAATGCGCTGAAACAGCTGAAGGACACCAGCGGTGGTTCATCGATGAGAGCGCGAAGCCGCAGCGGAGCACTTCGCCATCCGATCGTGTTCTCATTCGCCGTCGTTGACCGTACGCAACAGTGGGCATCCAGAACGCTGACAGCGTACGGACCCCAGACCGCAGTGAACGAGACCATGTGGTCACGAGCACCGATGACGACCCTACGGCGGACCATCCACAGCTACCACGAGAAGAGACAATCGCCTCGGCGCACTCATGAGGATTCAGACCGCGTTCTCTTCTTGGGCTGCCCTAGACGATCGACGCTCCCACCAAAGGTCATCCATCCACCGAGCCGAAAGTCCCTCCAGCACGAGATCATCAGTACTTGGGTCGAGCGCAACGCAGACATCTGGAGACGGCGATGTACCCATCGAACTGTACCGACGACTTCACCGGGGCGGTCGCGAAACCAGCAAAAGCCATGGACAACCGATTGGAAAGAGCTTGGGAACTTGAAAAGGAGCAGGCACATTTGACAACGCAGCTTGTATTGGCTCACTGTCTGTCGGTCAACACGCTGATGATACTGCGCGTTGCTCTCGGGACCAAGCGTTCGTCAGATCTTCTGAGCTCGGTCTTGAGCTCAATAACGGCTTCGAACGGCGCAAGGCATCTCGAGGATACCACAATCAGAGCTTGACGGCGTTCCTTTACCACTGCCGGGCATAGCAGAAGCCACGCTCGCGCATCGAGTAGGCCTTGAGCGCCAAAGAACTGCAGCAAAGGAATCGCCATCGCGACGGAAGGAGCATGACTTGTAGGAAACCCGCCGGGTGGGAGCACATAGTGGTCTGGCACACCAAACGAGCAGGCTCGACATCTTGCTCTATGAGAAAAGGAAAGACCGCATCAGCCACTAAAGCAGGGTACTGTCGTCCTTTCGATAAGTCTTGAGAGAAGTCGCGCGCGACAACTACCAGCTCGGGCAGTTGAAGGCGTTGATCTCCTTGAACTCTTCTTGCAAAGCCCTGCTCAGTCCGTGGCCTCGATTCCTTCCGGCGTTGAACCAGAGTCTGTACATGCCCTTGCCGTTCTTCGCAGCGCCATCGCTATTATCATCGACACACTGCCAGTGGCTGACATCTTCTGCATGCTTGAGCTTGTGCTTGAGAATTTCGCATTGCGCAGCGTCGTAGTTGGACCCAATGTTGATGGAGTACGAGATGAAGAACACGTTGTCGGTAGCAGTGCAAGACTGGTGTCCAGATGCAACGTGCAATGGAGCCGACTGAGGATCTCCAGTGAAGAAGTGCTTGGTTGAGTCGAAGGCATTCTTTGCGCCGTCGGATGCTTCGTGGTAGGCATCCTCGACTTTCCCGGCAGCCTGTCCGGCATCCCCTGATACATCTGGGAGAGGCGATGCTGTGGCCAGACACAGCAATAAAGCAGCTTTCGAAAGCCAGAGTGGTTTGAAGATACGCATATCTGGTATGTGAGCAGAGACACTCGGGATGCACGCTCATCAAGTCTTACCGATGGACTTTCACGCTGCAGCCAATGGGTGTGTAGTTGATTGAAAGCTGGTGAGAAAGGCTCCAGTGCAGATTCGCGTGCGACATATGCTCCCGGCCACGCCAATCCACGACCAGACCACGCGAGCATGCAAACACAAGAGCAAGATGATCACCAACCGGCATGACCAAGAAACAAACAGTCTCATGCGGGAGCAGCTTTAGGAGGCTTGCGGCTATATTGCACAGCCTTATGACCTCTTTCTTGGCCAGGTCCTGTTCCGTGGCCGTCTGACCAGCAAGCATGACAGTACAAGTCACCATCACAGCCGAGACATCGAACTTCGCCATCTTCATTGCAAATGCAACACCAGGAGTCGATGTCCTCATCCGTATACGTTGGAAGGTTCGACTTATTCTTGGGCTTGACCGATGCTACAACCTTTGGTTTTGATGACGGCTTAGAGGTCGGCGTGGAAGGCAGACCAAGGCTGTCGAAGCCGAGCTTGGAGAATCGTGCTTCCAGTTCGCTGTCTTCGTACGAGGGTGGTTCATGCTCTGAAGTGACGGGCACATCCTTGAGCTGGGATGGAGTAGACGGTAAGTCGAGCGTATGGCCATCTTCGCCGGCAGTATTTTGGTCGCTGGGCTCTCTTTGCGTCACATCATTGTCGGCATCGCCATATTTCTTCTCGATGTCGAGCTCGGCCAAGACCCGAGCAATATACTCGTCAGCATCTTCTTCATCTTGCTGGTCCCCGGTCTTCACCGCAGCGTCATCAACCATGTCCTCTGCTGGGGAGCTGATTTTGCGACTGTCCTGGTGTTCATCTTGAGGATTAGAGGTTGGTTCAGCAGTCTTGGATAGCGACTCCTGCGCTTCCTTGAGCAGAGACTGCACATTTTGGGGCTCTTCAGGATGAATTTTCCACTGTCCATCGGCTTCAAGTTCAGCCAGGAGGTCATCTACACTCTGCTCATGGCTGTCGTCCTGCCAATTCCGGACGGGATCTTTCTCGGTGTCAGGGTCATCGTGCAACTTCCTCTCGGTTGTTTGAGCAACTGGAGAGGTCTGTCTGTTGGTCGACTTGACATTCCCGGTAGGTGTGAGACTGCCTCCAGCTCCCAGTGTCTTTAGCCTCTCTGCAAGTCTGTCCTCTACAGACTGAGGGGCGCTGGACTGTATGTCGATGATGGGATCACCAGGATCCAGCTTCACCGACGACGGCTTGAGTGCATTCAGCCTGGCGAGGAGGTTATCATCCTGGCCAGGCATGGTGTACAGAGTGTCGTTGATGCGGGCGGCACGGACGGACCACGGACGACGTGAACTATACTGCTTCACTTGGCAAGGATACACGCCACTGGTACGCGCCAAGATGCCGGGAATAAACCTCACGCGTCATCCGAGCCGAAAGTGACACCGGCGGACTACTGATGTACTCCCAACACGATCGCGGTGAAGAATTGTCATCCTTTTCCCTGCGGACTTGCTGAGGACCCGTCGGACTGAAGAGGTGACGTCTCTTGCCTCTGCGCCGTGTTATGCGGCTTCCACGACTTCGTCCAGAGCTCGCTCAGCTCAACGCTGAACGAGCAGCCGATACGCCATGGCCTTGACCGCCGGAGCCCGTGCAATGGTGAGGGTAGTGGTGGCACAGCGCGGAAAACCAACGAGAACCCTCTGGACGACGTCCTTCTTCGCTCAGGAACTCCTGCCACGCAGCGAGCGATGCGACCGACCACGATCCCGCGACCCTCAGACCGGCCTCACCACGCCAGCGCCCGAAGAAGCCACGAAGAAGAAGAGCCAGAGTCCATACTACTTCGAGGCTGGCTACGCAGGATGGGCCAAGCGACCTTCTCGACCATTTCCGCCGCCTTTCTTCTCCCCGCCCAGCGGCAGTTTCAGCGATCCGCTGTCCACACACCACCGTTCGATGGACCGGAGACCGAAGGTCGATGGGCAGATGATTCGCGGAGTGACGAACGGAGACGATGCGATGCTCGCAAGTGAGTCGCTAATAGTCGCAAATGATGGGGTGGGAGCCTGGGCACAACGCGAGCGAGGACATGCTCCGTTATGGAGCCGGCTCGTCGGACACTTCTGGGCTTTAGCCGCCGAGCAGGACATGTACGGACGAGAAGGGGATCCAGATCCTGTGAAATACTTGACAGAGGCGTACGAGAAGACAAAGGAAGCTCTGTCAGAGCCCAACGAGTGGCACGGAACAACGACAGCAAGCGCAGCCCTGCTACATTACGCCGGAAGCGAGGGCAAGCAGCACCCAGTACTCTACGTCACACAGCTGGGCGATTGCAGAATCATGGTCGTGAGGCCACAGAATGGAGACCCAGAGATCGTTTTCACCACGAAAGAGCAGTGGCACTACTTTGATTGCCCGAGACAGCTGGGCACCAACTCACCAGACACACCCGAGGGAAACGCAGTCCTAGACAAGGTCGACATTATGGAGAAGGACATCATACTTGCAATGAGCGATGGTGTTACGGACAATTTGTGGGAGGAGGAGATCGCCGATTATGCAGTAGGAGCTCTCCAGACGTGGAAGGAAAAGTTTGCCGACAGCACCGATGCGAGCCTGGCAGAAGCGATGAAGTACGTCGCACAGGAGATTGTGCTATCGGCTCGTAAGATCGCCGAAGATCCGTTTGCTGCTTCGCCGTTCATGGAGAAGGCCGTAGAAGAAGGATTGGCCATTGAGGGAGGGAAGCTGGACGATATCTCCGTAGTAGCGGCCGTTTGCTCTCGCCGCAAGGGATGAAGGAGAGAGGATTTCCCACGATTGACGAGCCTGACGGCCGCTGGACCGGTCGTCCATAAGATACCCATAGCTCCGAAGCATTGCCTTTTTCGTCGCTCCCAGACAGTGACCAGCACCGAATCCTCACAGTCTCAGTGCATCAGAAGCAAGACAGCGTGCAAACATGTGCACGTTGCTAACTTGGAAATAGCTGGTGTCTCTGATTGAGTTGATGAGAGAAAGCATGTCACAAGACTCTGCTTCGAAATACAGCAAGGACAGAATGGCGCTATACAGGGCGCTTGCCCATGCACAGCTGCTTGGGCAGCAACAGAACACAGCTTCGACCCTTTCTCTGTGTGACTTGTTCACAGCTTTATCTCCTATCTGTCGCCATTTCTCTGCCTCCAAATCTGCAATGATCATGTTCGCGCCTGAGCTCCAGCAGTACGAGCGATAACAAAATCGCCTGAGGTGTCTCTTCTCTAGCATGAAAGTGATCAGCATCCCCAAAAAAGATCGCAAAAAGCATGCCTCTCTCCAGAGAGACAGAGGCTTCACAGGCCCCGAGGTTGGATACGGCCAACAATGTGCAGTACTCTTCTCCTTCGCCTAGTGATGTGCATGCCTTAATGACTGCCGACGGCACGGAAAGGAAGCTGCGCTCGGAGTTGGCTCAGCGTGTCTCTCACATGCAGGTGCATTACTCACCCTGCAGCCAAATACGGACCTCGCCCGGCACTTAGAAGGATCGCGAGGACCGTAGGCCATCTTGAGCATGGCATAGTGGAGCTTACGCCAGCTAGGTGGGCCAACTGCAGCGAGCGAGCAATCATTTATCATTCTGCAGCATCCGATAACCATGTGCTGGTGGAGACTCTGCAAATTGTGTGACCATTGTGTCTTTTCCTTTCTCTTCTTGCATCACTCTTGACCATTGCGCAAGACGTTCGTTCTCCAGTTCTATCGCAACCAGGAAGCGCTCTTGATGGCAAATCCGTACAAAGGAGCGAGTGGATCGTTCTGGGAGCTGTACGCTCAGGGCCGTCCACGACTACCGGAGAGCATTCTTCGACGGATATGGGAGTATCATGCTAGCAGCGGTGGAAGCTTCGAGGTCGTACACGAGCCCGGTGCTGGCATCGGTCTGCACACAGAACGCTTAGCTGAGAAGTTTCGACATGTCATCGTCTCAGACACGGAGAGGAGTAGTCTGGACATTGCTACAACGCGGTTAAGAGGGCTGACGAATGCCGAGTATCGTCTAGCGAAATTGGAGAATGCTGCACGGGTCCCAAGAGCAGGCATTGACATGGTCGTGGCCATCGACATGACTCACTTCACCGATACGGGCAAGATGCTCGAAGCCGTACACCGACAACTCAAGCCAGGAGGGACGTTCGCGGTAATTCTTGTCGGTCCATCGAAATTGGACGAACCCGCGGCGCAAAATATATGGAAGCCTATATGGTGGAGCAATTTGGAGGCAGTGACGCAGTCCAGCGTTGGAGGAAAAGCCCGCGATCATCCGTGGCTGGAGAGATTCGTGAACGGTCTGGACGCAGTTCCTTTACCCGAGCACATGTTCGAACCAGTCGCTGTTCGTATCCACATCAACACGGCAGGAGACTGGCATGATGAAGTCTTGCCGCCAGGGCTCCAATTCGACAAAGCTCCCTCGCATTCCAACCAAAGCGACCATGTGCTTCACATAGAGGAGGAAGAGGACTTGCGACTCACAATGGACATCTCCGGACTCCGAGAGCAATTGGCAGCAATGTCACCAGCTGGCTTGAGTACGAAGATCGAAAGGTCCCTAGAAGAACTAGACCGTTCCTTGAACGGCCGAAAGGTGTCAGGGCACTTTCTTGTCCAATGCTTATTGGCGACAAAGCGTCGCTAGTACGAGTTATGGTGGATCTGGCGTTGTAAAATTCAGGCAGAAGTCCGCAAGCGCGAAGACCAGTTCCCGAATTGATCGACCACACGACAAGTCCGGTGCTGTGAATGCGTCGTCGCTATCACAACTCTGCATCAGTGCTCTACAACACGTGCGCAATGTACCGTTTTGATTGGTTGAAGCAAAGAGATAGTGTCTCGCGATGTTTGTGATAATGTGCTGGTGTAGATCGAGGACGGACAGCTCATATATCCAGCCATCTGCCCCCTTATCGCGGTAACATCGCTTCTTACTATCTGGAGCTACGCTCTGCCAACGGTGGACTCCATTCGCATCAGCCCGAAGATCAGCCGCAGGGAGGCCTAGTGTGAATGGAATATCTTGTTACAAGAGATCAGCCTTTGGAAACTCACAGAATACGGTGTTGACGAGCGTAACGTTGCCTCTGTACAAGCCAGTTTGAATCGAACCAAGACGCCAGAACCTCGCTACAACGGATCTTGTCAGGAATCACAGTCCAAAGGATCGAAAGAGTGATGCTCAGACCGACCTGAGAGCACGGGAAATGTAGAAGACTGGTCTATGATTATTCACTGTAGTCTATGGTATGGAATCATGCCTGCTCACATGCTATCAGAATTTCGCGCCCTCGAGAATCGGCCTCGCTGCTTCAGTCCGCCACCAGCTGACACCTTGCTTGCCTGGAAACTCATATTGCTCCATGCTACCGGCCTTCATTTCTACAGAGTACCCAGGCTCCGTAGGCGTTGTGTAGTAGCCGTCCTTGATCACGGACGGATGCAGGAAGTGCTCGTGGAGGTGGTCGACATATTCGAGAACTGACAGCTTGCCAGAGACCACGACATAGTCGATTGTGCTCAGATGTTGAGTGTACTCTGGTAGACCAACACCACCGGAGTGAGGGACGATCGGCACACCATACTTCTTTGCGATCAGAAGCACGGCTAGCACTTCGTTCACGCCTCCCATCCTGCAAGCATCGATTTGGCACACGTCAATGGCGCCTTGAACGATGAGCTGCTTGAAGATGACTCGGTTTTGGCACATCTCTCCGGTTGCGACACCGATACCAAGTGGCTTCAGTGCTTCGCGAATAGCTTTGTGGCCGAACACATCGTCCGGGCTGGTAGGCTCTTCGATGAACCACGGCTTAAACTCGGCAAGTTGTCGCATGTATTCAATAGCCTCCGGAACCGACCACACCTGGTTCGCGTCTACCATAAGAACATTTCCCTTGTCGTAGCCGATGACATCTCTGGCAATTTGGAGTCTTTGCCGATCTTGCTCAATGCTTGTGCCGACTTTGAGCTTGAAGTGTTTATAGCCCTGAGCCACAGTCTCGTGCAACAGTGCTTTCATCTTGTCCTCGCCGTATCCTAGCCAGCCAGCACTGGTGGTATATGCAGGTACAGCACGATTCTGCTCTGCTTCCTTCATCCTCTGTGCCTTGCCCACTTCCAGCTCTTTCAGCATTTGTACAGCTTCCTCTGGTGTTATGGCGTCCGTGATGTACCGGAAGTCGATACACTTGACGAACTCCTCAGGTGTCATCTCTGAGACTATTCTCCAGACTGGCTTGCCCAGCTTCTTTGCCCACAAGTCCCAGATTGCGTTTACGAGCGCTCCCAATGCGAGGTGAATGACGCCTTTCTCTGGTCCGATCCATCTGAGGTGGGAGTCTGACGTGAGATATCTCCATGTCTTGCCCCAATCTGCTACGAGATCTTCCAGCTTCTTGCCTTTTACTCGCTCTGACAGGGCACTAATTGCCTGGCACACAATTTCGTTGCCTCGCCCAATGGTGAAGGTCATGCCTGTTAGAGGTCAGTACGGCCACCGTGCGACCCTGCTTTGGATTTATTCTTACCATGCCCAGTGTATTCAGAGTCTGTATGCAAGATGCAGTATGCCGCAGAGTAGTCTCCAGCAGCGTTCATAGCATCGCTGCCAGTCTTATCGAGAGATGTTGGAAAGCGAACATCTCTCGTGGTGATGCTAGTAATTGTGACCATTTTGGCTGTCAGCTATCCTTCAAACGCGTAAATCTGACAAAGAAAGAAGAGAAGAAAGTTTAGAGTGAAGTTCAAGAGTCACGGTCACTTTGTACCGGATCATCAGGTACCGTTCTGCAGCAGGTAAGCAGCATACAAGCAATGCCGCGCCATGCGAAGCCATGGGCTCCAATTTTCGACCTCCAACAGCATTCGAGACCCCCACTAGCCCTGTGGAGGGGCAAGCCATTGTTGTGTTGTGTCGGGAGAAAGATGCCCCAAAGAGAGGAGCAGTTGCCGACGTGAAGTCAGTTTGGGGCCACGATGAGATCAGCCTAAAAAGCTCCGGTCTCGGCATGAACGAGCGTCTCCATGGACAATACAAAGTTACAACCTGGGAGCTTGAACAACACTGAACTGCACCTCCGTACTGCTCGTGAACTGTACTGACCGCGTATCTCTGTAAGTGAAGAACGTGGGTTCATTGACAAGCCGAGCCCAGTTCCCTCTCTTGAGCTAGAAAGCAAGGCGATTTTCTGCGAACTTCCAAGCTTGCCAGCACCCAGTAGATTCGTTCTTCATGGCAATCAGATATGGCATGCTCGTGAAGATATCCACGCTGTCGATGGTAAATTGACTTCGATAGAAGCGCCTCACAACTTGGCGACCAAAGCAAGTATGACAGAATCGATGTCGTCATGACGGAGCGACGCCCTCGAGAGAAAGAGCAATTACAGCAGGCTTTCCAGCTACACTTAGGCGGCCAGTAACTTCTTCCTCAAAAAGCCCATAGCGAGACCACATCTCTCCAAGAACACTGGTCATCAGCCGAAGATGGCGCCTCTATACACGAAGCCGAAGTTTCTCATCGGAATTGCCAATCTTTTCGCAACCGGTGGAGCGACACTGTACCTTAAGAACAAAATCGAATACAGCTTGGAAGAGAATGAAGCCCGGTCAGACGAGATTGAGGGAACGCTCAGGGGGCACATCGGACTGATTCACGAGGCACATGACCGGATAGAGAAGAAGCTTGGAACTGCAGGTGTAGGAGCAGGAGGCTTAGAGAACAGAGATATCTATGATCAGAGGGGAAAAGACGAGAAGAAGGATAAGAAGTAGGGCGGCCTTGTCCGCGGGCATCTGCCTATTCACGAGCAGGGGCCGCAAAAGGCCGACTGGTGCACTTGGGTCGTGAAGTCCTGCAGTGCGAAACCTCGAGATCAAGACCGAACGTTCATGCAAACTCAGAAGACTGCCAACGCGAGCACAGCGACAAGATCGCAGCTGCACCTGTTCATCATGGCTATTCAAGCGTTTTCATCAGCTACCTGAGCTCTTCCGATGAATGGCCCATTCCAGCTCCCTGGAGGTGCATTACTCCGAGAACGCATACATGAGGAAGCTTGCTTGTACTAAAGCGCACAAAAGCAAAGAAGACGGTCAGGCTTGATGCGTAGTCTGCATGATTACGTCTACTTTTCGAAGTGCACGACTGAATCATACTGTAGATAGTATCTCTACATGTTACTTCAGCGATCGAAGTCAAGTCTCCCGCTGCAGAAGCGGTGATGGCGTGGTACCCAGCCCTCGGCGGGGCAAAACAAATATGCTCCATCATCCCTAACTGGCCCCTCGATCCACATTCAACCAGGACACCGCAGGATATGCCGTCTGCAAAAATGTGCTCCGTAATACTGGGTTCTTCCGGGAGTCGAACCCGGGACCTGTCACATTTCGATGCAGAGAAACTCTGCGGGAATTACCCGAAGCGACAATCATACCACTAGACCAAAGAACCTGTTCAGATGCGAGCTTGGGGTTGTGGAATAATATGTTAGCTATCCAATCCCTAAGAGCAGCCCGAAAACCTTGAATTGAAGATTCTCGACCCAGATTTCGCTAGTATGGTGATACTCGCCGAGAACATTTCAATTTATGAACTTTGTCACACGAATTTCAAGGTATACGCTTCTGCGCTGCGACTTATGCACAAGGCGAAAAGATCGTTGCCCGGAACATAGTTCAGGGTCTTTGCATGTTACCACAGCGGAATATCGACGGGAGCTTACTTCAGTCGCCGAGAGATTCCTTTTGCTTTCTTTTGAGGCCTATCTCTATGTAATGCGATGGCTGTTGCCTTGGCGCGATCTTTTTGCCCAAGCGATGAGACTTTCCAAAGCTTCATCCCTGCACGATAAGAGGGAGTCGAACATCGAGAGCATGTATCAGCAGATTGATGATACGGCGACGGTTCGTCGACCAGGGGAAGGTCAGTTTACTGAGCGGTGATGGCCGGAGGAACAGATTCTGGATTTGTATGTTTTACAGTTTCTATGGTGAATCGAAGCATAAATTGCTGAAACCGAACTTCAAGCGCCGATAAGATGTCTAATGCTAAGATACAATGATATGTAGGCATGGCAGCATATGCTTCCAGCTGCCAGGTGTCCCGATGCTCTGCGACCCTAGCAATCCTTTCATGGCAATCCATCATGCCATGGCCAGCGACAATCGCAGCCGCTCGACCAGTACCTCTCTCTTCCACCACAATTTGGTCGAGCGAAAGTGTACCGTTCCAGACTACAGTGGGCTTTGGGAGCGAAAGTAACAACTGCAATGGCTTGGAGGAGTTAGCAACATCAATGTAAAGGCGTCGGCTTCAGAGCCTGACATAGAAAGGCGGGGCTGACAGTGGAACTTACACCTGACTGCTGTTCTGTGTTAGAGATCCCCATCTTCATTGTCCGTGTCTTGTGAGACGAAAAGGCTCTCTTCCCCCCTTTCCACCTTCTGGATTGTCATCGTCCCTCGGGCCGCGATCTGTGAAAACATCGTCGTCGTCGACGAGGGACGATGAACCGCTGGATATGGGCATAGGCCGCGTTCGAGAAGCAGGGCCATGTCTGGACGCTGAAGGTGCCGATTTGCTTGGCTTGCGTGACAGTGGAGCTCCGGGGCCAGCGACCTCGGGCTGACTGACACCTGATTTCAAACCGGCACGAAGTTCGCGAGGCACGCTCGTGAGTCCGGACTTGATGTGCTCACCGCCGACGAGCTGATCACCGAAACGCTTACTTGCTGCAACTGGGCCAGCAGAGCTCCCCGCACTGAATGCGTCACCAAACCGAGCAAGTGGTGCGGCCGTTGTGCCTCGTACAAGGCCAGGGAAGGCAGCGAAATCCTCACCATTGCCACGCTTCTGCTCGGCCGTAGAGAAGCCAAGAGTCTTAAGATTCTTCATGCCAGCCTGTGCCTTTTTGACTTGCGTAGCTGGGTTGAGGCGGGTCCAATCGGGGTCATACCAACCATCTTCAGCTTTGAGCCTGTCGTGTTCCGCGCTGGTGTTCTCAGCATTGCTGTCCTTGATGTGTGTGGTCAGCTGACTGTGGCTGGAACAGAGTTTCTTATCCTCCTCGGGCATATCATCTGCGTGCTGGCAGTACTTGCATTGCCACTTGCCCTTCGGGTGGTCGGCCTGGCGATTCTTCTGCTCGCGCCGGATTCTGTCGAGGGGAGTGTGGAACGTGGACTCCGTCAAGTGCTGTTCCAGTTTCGTCTTGTTGGGATACTCCTGAGCCTTCTTCTCGTACGACACCGTCGGATCAAGAAAGCACTCTGGACATCTCTTCCACTTCTCTGACCATACCTCTGTGAGATTTGCAGAGTTGTCCATCAGAACACCCATGAAAACCTCGGCCACGCCTTTGTAGGGAACAGCAGTTTCCTCATCTTGGGGTTCAGGATCAAGCTCCTGATCAATGCCCATCTCGACGTGGCCAAGCGGTGAGTCATTGCTGTCCTGCTGTTCATCAACATATTTTTGCGCAAGGGCGTCGAGATCCCCCTCCACAACATCGGTCTCCAGCACCTCTAGCGCGTCAGTCTCGGCGACGGCGTCTGGTGTGTCAGGCGTCCCAGTGTGCGAGCTGGCGATCGCTTGTGCACGTGCTAGGACAGCTTCCGCAAAGTGTGAAGCATTCATTGCACCCCTGCGAGCTCTAAACTCAGCTTGGGTCAAAGTTTTCTTGGCGATATTGGCTTGTTCCTCCATCAACGCCTTTTGCGCGCATGCCCTCATTCGAGCACGATATTGTTTGCGGACTTCTGGCCTGTCAAGATTCTCTGGTGGGCCTTGATCGTCGTTGATAAGCCGGTTGGTCATCGCGCGTAAGGCAAGACCGCGCGTATTGTTTCGCTGAATATCATCCAGGCGACCAAGAGCTAATGGTGCCCATTCCTTGACAATTTTCTCGGAGATGCCTCCTTCAGCAAGAGGTTGCTGGAGAGCAGCAGATGTCGAGTCGAAGATGTCGCCCATAGCGAAGTAGTAGCGTTCAAGAGTTGTTGAGTCGGGAGAGTGACCCATTAGCACACGTGTGCGCTCAAAACCGATGCGAGCGACTAGTTCCGTGGCAATCATGCGACGAAGCGAGTACATGGTGACGGCACCCGTGTAGCCTAGTGTTCTGGCGCGGTTCTTGAGGTAATCTGTCATCGCATTTGCACTTAATGGTTGCTTCGTGTCGATTCCGGTGCCTTTGGGCTGGCTGCGGTAGAAGAGCGCTTGGTCTTTGAACTCATCCTTGACGAGAATGCGCTGCTGGGTACCCTCAAGCAGCTCTGCGATGGTGTCGATTCCCTGTAGTGCTTTGCGGCGAAGAGCGATCACTAGCAGACGGTGTGGAACCGAGAAGATGATGTTGTCAGGCTGGGGTGATTTCATCACCACTTTCAGCGGTGTCTCGTCTTCCTGATGACGAGCAGCCCGCTCTGGGTCGCTTGGTCGCTTGATTCTGATGTCGTCGAATTCGAGAACACAGGTGAATTCACCCGGGTTGTCACCACGGTAGAACTCGACATTGCGCCACTGCAGAGGCAGGTTGCGAGCATATTTGCCACTTGTGCCAATGCTGCCTGGGCGTGCAGATGTATGCCGAACGATGCACCAAACGGCCTGATGCTGCTCGGAGTTTTCGATGCTGCGATTCGTCTGCATTTCTTGATCAATGAGCTGTCTCAGCTCAACGAGGCCCAGGTAGGTCTTTGGCACTCGTTTTGCGTTGGGATCACCATATTCGTCGACGACGCCTCTCATGGCCTCGGTCATCTCAAAGTGGGCCGTCTGCAGTGGAGGTGCCGCGATTCTGCGCATACGGTACGAGCGAAAGGCGAGATACATGATGGAGTCGCGATAGTGGCACAGACTGCGATACTGAATGCGTTCGCCGGTAGCCAAAGATCGTGGTGAAGCAAGATGGTAGACCCAGATCATGAATTCCCTTACACTCTGCCACAAGACTTCAAAATCTTCGGGAAAGAGGACTAATTTTGTCAGGGCTGTCAGCAAGGGCGCTCTGTCGAGAGTCTGTGGAATTGAGCTGGGACTTTCTAGACCAGGTGGCAGACCGTGTGCCGTGAACACAGAGGCAAAGGGCCAACTTGCAATGTCTCTGAACATCGCTCGCGCCAGAGACTCGTCGCGTTTCTGCACCAAGTGCCATGACATGTGTGAAGTGTTTGGGGGGTATGCAGATGGGGATGGTTTGCTCAACTTACATTCGTCCCACTTCTCATCGCTCCGGCAATCAGGATCCTCATTCCTCTTCCATGCCAAATACGCGATGTACATGCGTCGGTGATGGTCCTGACGAGATTTGGTCCTGGGCGCGTGATATCGCTTTCCACGGAAAGCTTTGGCCGCCCCTTCGAGCTTGTCGAGGATCTCGACCTTGTTAGTATTTGGGAGATCGAACATGCGGTCCAGCTTGTTGGTGAGTGTAAGTCGCTTGCGGCTCTCACCGGGCTTGGATTTGGCAGCGAACAGAGACTGCATCTTCTTGGGAGGCATCTTGAGAGAGGGACGAGCGAGACGGTGAGAACAGGAAGTGCTGTTCTGTAGCTGGTTCGCTGGTATGGCTTGAGAGCGTCCCACGGGCAGTGCTGTAGTGCTGGTGTCGAGCAAGAGATGTTGATGCACGGAGACAGGGGGAAACCGTGCGAGAGAGGGAGCAATGGTGTTGGGGGCACGAGACGGCGAGCAGCTTCGCTGTTCTGCTCGAAGAAGGTCACAGTGACTGGAAGCTAGCTGGGACCGTGAAGAGTCTTCGAAGGCTTTCTGGCGAGGGGGTTCAACGATGATGGCGACGAAGCGTCGGACCAGGAAACGAAGGGAGGACTGACTCTACTGAATGCGAGTGCTGCTAATCTGGACTTGAAGCGCTCGCGCAGGTCACATATATGGTCACCAAAGGGTTTGCTACGCTGGGCAGTATGTTTTCCTGTCTTTGAATGCCTCGGATTGCTCCCGATTGCTGTCATCGTGGACTGCTCGCCTCTCAAAGACAGTCTCAGCCCGAATGAAGGCCTGACTTCTTTGCGAGGGGCGCAGCCAGGCGGGTTAGCCAAGGCACATCAAGCCGGAAACAGCCACGGGTTTGCTTGGGCCGAGACAACACAACGACAGGGAGAGATTCGGACCGACAGGTAAGATGAGTGCTGCACGGAAAACTCAAGTTCAACAGATGCACAAGCGCCAGTGGCAAAGGAAGGCAGCATGATTCAGCAGTGGAATTCGGCAAACTTCGATAGCATAAACATGCATGATGTGCATGAAGCAAGCTATACGACCCATTGCCCCCGGCAGCTCAGCAAACACCGCCTTGGGCGAAAGGAAGATCTTGAATGTTGCCCACAACGAGCTAGTGTCATGGTGAGCTGCTTGTCGTTGGAATGGTGATTGCGGGATTTTGCCTTCATCGGACTGAAGGGCGGGTATTGGTGGCGGTATGACACGACTGCGGCAGCTGCGAGCACGAACGGAGCGAGACAGTGCCATGGAAAGCCCATTCCCCGACCACTGCATGATCTGGGAGCGTATGTTCGGTTTGTAGCCCGGAGGCGATGTTGCAAAACGCGTAGAGTCGGCGGCATGCATCCTCCTGTGATCAAAGAACGCCATCAGGACGACGAACGGTGACGAGACCATACAAACGAGGCTGATGCGTGCTTCAAAGAGGGGTTGCGGGAGCGTCGTTTGAAGTGCGCCCGTGCATATCTCACGGCAACGGGCAGTGCAAACGCCGCGTATGAGGGCGGTAATAGTGCAATTTCTGCATCGACGCGTGTTCGAAGTGTATCCAAAGACCGTGGTGAATGGTGCGGTCTGATCGACGGGACGTTGATGCAGCGCATGCATATGCGTGTGAGCGTTTGCATGCCTCCGACCAGAAACGTCGCGAAGACGCAGTTGCAGCTCGAACGGGTCCACAATGGTTCTCTGCCAAACATTCTTCAAAGGCGGCGAAGAGCAGTTCTCTTGTTGGCGAAAGTCATAATCCCACTCACCTCCACCAGGAAGGGAAGCTTTCACTTTTTTCTCTCAATTCGTCTCTACCCGACGCCCCGACCCAACGCCAGCTTCAGAAGCTTTCACGACATGGCAGCATCCAAGAGAGTCGTGCAGCTTGGAGGCCGTGGGAATCAACTCTCGATCGACACCAGCCAAGCTGGACCAGGTAGCCCAACAGCTGGTGACAACAGCCCAGGTGGTCCCACGACACCAGGCTCACCACTGACCCCTAGGTGAGCACTCCACGCGTCCCCTGAGCACTATGCCTCAGGCGCAATTCCATCCAGGTGCTAACACATGACCCAGGCTGCAAGGCCTGACGGGTTCCACGAAGCTGAGCGTGAATTGGCTGTCTCAGAAGCACCCAGAGCTTCTGTCCGCTTGGCAGACCGAAATCTCAAACAACATTGGTGTGCTCGCCGACCGCCTTGACTAAGTGGTTGAGGTCCTCGTCGTCGTTGCCAGCTCGTAAGCCACAATCTCCCAATCCGCATTCCAGTCTGTGCATTCAGCTGATCAGTCAATCGATAGGAATGCCCCTCGCCGCCTTTCGAAGCTCGGAACACTCGGCGACGACGATCAAGCTCTCTACGATGAACTGGAGGAGAAGTTCGAAGCATTCATCGCCTCAGTCTTGAAGACACTTGGAGAGAATGAGAAGGACAAGCTGACTGATCGTGGTGGCGTAAGTCAACCCCTCCCCAAAGCACACCTTCCTCCGATCAGGCAGAGAGGCTTTATTCCTCTTTGGCTTGGCGACGGCCAATACGTCGTCGCAGAGCTTTCCTCTGAAACGCCACAACGCGAGTAAAGCGCCCTCCCAGAGAGAACGAGGTCCTCTGCCGTCCAGCTCGGCCATGAGCCACGATTGTGCCTTGAAGCCATTTCCGAGACACTGCGACACATGCCTTCTGCCAACGACTCTCACATGATGCAAGTCAATGCCGCCAGACCAGGGCTAACAGTTGGGCAGCAAAAGGGCACCAAGCAAGCCAAGGCGTTCAAGGAGCTGTTCGTGAAGCAGGCCAAGAGAAATGCGAGTGCCATGAACGATGATGGTGTCGACTACGCTCGAGCTGCGGAA
This sequence comes from Cercospora berteroae, assembly GCA_002933655.1. NCBI lineage: Eukaryota > Fungi > Ascomycota > Dothideomycetes > Mycosphaerellales > Mycosphaerellaceae > Cercospora > Cercospora berteroae. Next base: position 25,285 of record PNEN01001680.1, read on the forward strand.
CTGATGGCGAAGATCTCCGAAGAGGGCTTGCCAATCATGTTTGGCAAGGCAGTGGGCCAGCACATAGGCGCGTCCAGTGAGTGACCAAGCTATCATGACTGGATGGACCACGCCGAACTAACTCTTGGAAATAGCTCCTGCCCCCCAGTCAGCCGGTGGCACTGACAAGGGCACTATCGAGCTGCTCGAGAAGGAGTATCTGGACATACTCCGTCCACAATTCGAGGCGTATGCCCAGTCCATTGGCCCCATTGTGCCGTCCGTCCGCCGCGGCGGCCCAGCCAAGGAGCAGGCCCAGGTATACAAGACTCAGGTCATCGACGGCGCAGCTGGCAAGGACGATGAGCCAGTAGTGTTGTTGCTCAACACGCTCAGCGAAGCCGGTCTAGAGAGCCTTTACGTCTCGCTGTCCAAGAAGCACAAGAATGGTAAGCGCGTCCTGATTGCGATACTGCGAATCCTGCTAATTGACCCCAAGACTGGACGGTCGTCGAGGAGACTGGCAACAAGCGCAAGCGCGTCAAGCCGACTGTGGACGACGACGAGGAAGGCGACGAAGCGGAGGGCGCGGAGGTCGAGACGGAGGATACTCCTGCTGACCGTCCAAAGCGGCAGCCTCGCAAGAAGAGCAAGACCACCACCACTGTTGCTGCTTCTGCTGCTAACGCTGCCAACGACGACTTCGAGTAAGCCTGGGCTTGACGGCTGCTACACTGTCGATTTGCCGCAGTGCTGATCACCACGACTGATTTGTCGAATGCCTCCACCTCTTGTACGCCCCACGACGGTGACGGGCGAGGTGGAGATGGAATTGGGCGCCCATCTGCGGCGCGAAGATTACCATAGCTCTTTGAATGAGACTGACTACTGTCACCGTACCAAGAAAAGAAAAACCGTTGTCACATCGTCTGCGTTGTCGCCTCTTTCACTTCGCCATCTGCTGCTGCGCGAGACTTTTCGGTGTGGTTGGAGCTGTTTTGCCATGGAGCCATTTGGCCATTGCATAGAGCAATGAGCGTGCAAGCGATCTTTTTCTTTCACTCTCCCTGCTGTCCGGTGCCACCCCTTCGCATGCCCACATCTCAGCAACAAGAGTCCATTGGCTGTGTCAAGTCGCACCATAGAAGGTCATCTTGGCCGGCGGCATCGCTAGAGGTTGGAGTCTGAGATTGCCCGTGTGATTGGCCGGCACTTGATTCGTCATTTCCAGTATACGTGCGGCTGTGAAGGTTCCGATATCGAGATCTGGCTGCAGGCAGTGTTGGTGAGAAATAAAATGCTCCTCGAGAACCGTGGTGGTGTGGAGAGCTCTTCCTCTTTGAATTCCGGGCGGCAACTGCCGTTGCGACCAGCTCCACTTTCCTCTCCTCCGCTTCGCTCCGCTGGAGGAACAACACCATTCGACCACCTCCACAGCTCCGTCTCTCATTGTAATTATCACACTGCGACAACACAGAAAACATACTAGACACGTGCAGCTCACATGCATGACGATATGCGCTGCATTACGGCCAGCGGCAAATCGGCGAGTTCGTCTCTGTAATGCAAAGTGGTAGCTCGATCACCTGGAGAGCTTATTATCCCATAAATCATGTTGTGTTACTTTTGTGCGTGCGCCGGAGGTGTTGGCTGTATGCACGTGTTTGACCTCAATTTCCCGATCGGGCAATCGACGGCAGGGCGTTCGGGCAGCGCAGTTGCATCTTGGGTTAGAGGAGGAAGGAGAAGGGCGGACTTTGGCTTCATATTTGACCCGATTGGGAAGATTTCACGTTCGGAATTCCTCCCTCCGCTTGCTTCTCCGCTTGCTTATCGCGGACGTTGCCGCTCAATACCAGTGTCGCGTTCCATAGAATTGCCGCTCATGCCCACCGCTACCAGTGTTCCGCTCTGAAGAATTGCCGCTCAGGGCATGGAGGGGAGGGTCGCAAGCTCCCCAACCCCC
>PNEN01001681.1:0-27461 GCA_002933655.1 Cercospora berteroae
ATGTCGGATAAGCGGAATTTGCGTAGTGGCGAGGTGGCCGGTTTGGGCCTCCTTAGATTACGACAGCAGGCGACGCAACTTCGGAGACGGTGGACGGACATTGCACCAACAATCGCTCTCCTCCCGCAGATCATCACGGCATTCGAGAGCGCGGACGAAGAGCCCGTCAGAACGAATGCACCATGCGGCTCGATGAGCTGCCAGCGACGCTGCTGGTCCTGCTGTCAGCACCCATAGCTCACGCCTTCTATTTACCAGGTAAACGTGGTCGCTTTGGATCGTACTGGGAACCACAAGCTCACCAAACACAACGACAGGCATAACACCGACCAACTACAAACATGGCGACCAAGTCCCACTCACCGTAAACCACCTCTCCCCCTCCCAATCGCAACGCGACAATTCCGTCAAATCAGCCTTCTCCTACGACTACTACCACCCCAACTTCCACTTCTGCCAACCAAAAGATGGACCACAACATATCTCCGAATCGCTGGGAAGCATCCTCTTCGGTGACAGAATCCTCACTTCACCCTTCAAACTGCGCATGGAAGTAGAAGAGACATGTCAAGCCGTTTGCGACGAAGTCGAATTCGACCACCAAGATGCCAAATTCGTGAATCGCAGAATTCAGCAGGATTATATCGTAAACTGGCTGATTGACGGTTTACCCGCTGCGCAAGCGTACAGAGATCCCAATACCGATTCGGAATTCTATCAACCGGGTTTTGTGCTGGGAGATGTGGTGGAAGGGAAACCACAATTGAACAATCATTATGATATCTATATCGATTATCATGCTGTGCGGAAAAATGAGTACAGAGTTGTGGGGATTTTGGTTGAGCCGTCTTCGCGGAAGGGATCGAAGAGGATTGGGAAGGGAGAAGATATGAAGGCTGAGTGCGATCCGAGTAAAGGAGCGGTTGTGCTCTCGGATAAGGAAGGCGCGAAGACGAAAGTTACCTGGACGTACAGCGTGCATTGGAGGGCTTCGACGACTTCGTTTGCGACGCGATGGGACAAGTATTTGCATGTTTTTGATCCGAAGATTCATTGGTTTTCGTTGATCAATAGTGCGGTTATTGTCTTCTTTTTGACGGGCATGGTCAGCACTATTTTGGCGAGGACGCTCAAGAAGGATATCCAGCGGTACAATAGGTTGGATCAGATCAATCTGGACGATCTGAATGATAATGGTGTGGATGATGGCGATATGCACGACGACAGTGGCTGGAAACTGGTCCATGGAGATGTGTTTCGTCCGCCGAAGCATGCGCTTGCGCTCTCTGTTCTGGTTGGAAATGGAGCGCAGCTGTTCATGATGGCTGGATTCACGATCGTGTTCGCAGTTGTTGGATTCCTCTCGCCGAGCAACCGCGGTAGTCTTGCGACCATGATGATCCTGCTCTACACCATCTTTGGCTGTGTGGGAGGCTACGCTGGCGCACGAGTTTACAAGTCTTTTGGCGGCGACAAGTGGAAGCAGCTGTTCGTTCTTATACCTTCGGCAGTCCCGATCGTGGTATTCGGCGTCTTCTTCCTGCTCAACCTCTTCGTCTGGGCAAGACAATCCTCTGGAGCGGTACCATTCACGACAATGCTCGTTATTGTCGGTATCTGGTTCGTTATTTCTGTCCCACTGTCGGTAGTGGGCTCATGGTTCGGATTCCGTCAACCTATGGCTGATGCGCCTGTCCGCACAAACCAGATCCCGCGACAAATCCCTCCCAGCAAAGGATACATGAGACTGGTACCAAGCATGTTCTTGGTCGGAGTGCTACCTTTCGGCGCCATCTTCGTCGAATTGTACTTCATCATGAACTCGCTCTGGAGCAGCCGGGTCTACTACATGTTCGGATTCCTGTTCCTGAGCTTCGGACTCCTGATTGTGACATCTTCCGCTGTCACAATCCTCATGATATATTTCTTGCTCTGCGCGGAAAATTATCACTGGCAATGGAGGGCTTTTGCCAGCAGCGGAGCTAGCGCAGGATACGTCTTTGCGTACAGTTTGCTGTATTGGGCGAGGATGTTGAGCTTCAGCAGTTTTACGGGGAGTCTGCTATATCTGGGCTACTCGTTTGTGCTGAGCTTTTTGTGGTTTTTGCTGAGTGGTAAGTTCTTGGACATGTCTACGACTCTTGACTGTGACGCCTCATGCTGACTTTCACCTTTTTCTGCAGGTTCTATCGGCTTCTTTGCATGCTGGGTGTTTGTGCATCGGATCTATGCCTCGCTCAAGATCGATTAAGCAGTGCCTTTCTACTACAGAATGCAGTTGTAGAGATGCATAACTGTAGTTGCAAACATGTATCAAAAAAATACCACAGAGATGCGTGTTCTCCATGGCGTACGTATTTCATTTTATGCCGTGACGAGACGATGTGCTCAGACATACTTTTTCTACGATCGCCAGATTGCGGCTGATGGACGTACTGCGGCTCACAGGAGCCGCTAGAGCTTCGATCATCAGCTGCGATGTGGAAGAGGATGAGAGCTGGTACTTGTTTGCCGAGAAAGACGCAATTCCTGGAGCGCGAGAGGGGCATTGCTTCGTGCTTGTGTGCCCCACTGACATCACCAATGCGCCATCGACCATAAACCAACCATCTCGCACTTCGATGACAACTTGATACTCCCACTCAGCACTTGCGACGGAACGGAGAACTTTTGGTGAGTTGTGAACTTCTTCTTTGTCTTTGAGGAAGGACGGCAGTGAGCAGAAACATGTCGCTTCGAGTTGTCAGAAGCATTCGGACAACCTCCTCACTGCCACTGCGTGTTCTTCGCTCGAGACGGTCTTTGGGACTAACATCGCACCTTTCCAGAACTCATCAGAAACACTTCCACCAAACACCTTCCATCATGTCGTTCAGCAACACCAACACGGGCTCCAAGGATGCCGACCCATACACTTCCAAGAACCAACAGGAGCCCACGCTGCAAGAGAAGGTGGAGGATCTGAAGACTTTCGTGGACAGGAACAAGTTCTGCTTGCTCACTACCAAGAACACCGACGGCCTTCTCGTCAGCAGGGCCATGGCTCTTGCTGCCAAGGTGCGTCTACCTTCTCTCGTCCAACTTGGCAGTGAAAACTAACCCCACCTCCCCACCCACAGGAAGGCAACGGCATCGACCTCATCTTCCACACCAACACCGAATCCGGCAAAACCGACGACCTCGACGCCAACGCCCAAATCAACGTCGGCTTCCTCAACAACTCCGGCGAATGGGCCTCCTTCTCCGGCCCCGCAACCGTCGAAACCGACCGCGCCAGAGTCCGAGAGTACTATTCCCCTGCCTTGAAAGCTTGGCTGGGAGACCTCGGTGATGGAAAACATGATGGAGGTCCAGAGGATCCCCGCATTGGGTTGATTAAGATTAAGACGAGTACGGTGACTTATGCGACGAGTGCGAAGAATTTTGTGGCGAGCACGATTGAGGTTGTGAAGGGTGCTGTGACGGGGGAGACGCCGAGTGTTAATAAGTTGAGGCATTTGAGTGAGGGGGAGGTGCAGCAGTGTGAGTATCTGTTTTTTCTTCTTTCCTATTCCTGGTCGATGGTCGTTGGGTTTGAGATGGTTGCTGACTGTCGTTAAAAGGGCGCTCTTCTTGAGGGCGTAATGCACGACTGAGAATCACTTCTCTAGATGAATGATACGAGGCTTGAAAATGCTACCAGCTGTAGCTCCAGCTTAGAGATATTGTGGAGTAGAATGATCAATGGAATGAGACCATGGCATTCAGTTGTTTCTTTCTTCGGAAGTTCCATCTACGCGGGGTGTGTGTGTTGCATGAGACTCCTTTACCAAGATTTGTACAATGGTAATGAAGACTGTCGTCGTGAGGTCGTGGGAGCTCATGGGTGATGGAGCAGGGCTCCCTGGCTAGCTGCTGAGTCTAGAGGCTGGTGCTTGCCAATTCGGACACATGCCAGGGAGACGAACAGCGTGATCAATTGAGCTCGTTACTGCAGTCCTCAGTCCTTCCTGTGAGGAAAAGGAAAAGCAGTGCATATCGTCGTGTGCTTTGAACGGGACGACATGCTTCGCTGCTGAGCATCAACTGGACGTCAATTATTGACGTCAAATTTGGTGAAGCTCGCTGCACAAATGGCGGGGCCTCGTCTTGGCGCTCTTTAGGCAGCGGACGCGTTCCACGCGTTTACGCGACTTACCGACTCTGTCGTGTTTGCCATCCCGACTGTGTCCTTCTTGCACACTGTCAGCACCTCCACTGCACGTCTCAGTTACAGCAAATCGACACTATGGGCGACGCATTCACCGCCATCTCGCATGGCGCGCTCAAGCGCATCACCGACGGCGAGATCGTTGAGAACCCCGTCCTTCAATGCGTCCAGATCAAACCTATGGCGCAAGGCGCCGGCGGCCAGGACAGATGGCGAGTTGTGTTCAACGACACGCTCAACTTCATCCAGGGCATGATGTCTATGCAGTCGAACCACCTCATCACCGAAGGCACACTCAAAAAGGGAATGGTGTGCAGACTGAAGCAGTTCCAGGCGAACTTTGTCAAGGACAAGCACATCCTGATCATCATTGATCTTGATGTGTTGGAAGAGTACGGCGAGCCAGACAAGCTGGGACAACCTGTGGCGATTGAGCCAAAGACACAGCAAGAGGATGTTAAGCCGCAGCCTGGAAACATTGCGGGCAACAACTTCTACGGGGAACAGAAGCCTCAACAGCAACCACAGCAGCAGCAACAGCAGCAGCAGCGCTCCCTACCTTCGCGGACCAACGGCGCCTCGAACAACGGCCCTCACGGCAACATCACACCCATCGAAGCGATTTCGCCATACACGCACAAGTGGACGATCAAGGCACGTGTCACGCACAAGGGAGATATCAAGACGTGGCATAACAAGAATGGAGAAGGCAAGCTTTTCAGTGCCAACTTCTTGGATGAGTCTGGCGAGATTCGAGCTACGATGTTCAACGATGCAGTGGACCAGTGGCACGACGTGCTGCAAGAAGGCAATGTCTACTACATCTCTAGCCCTTGCCGAGTCCAGCTGGCAAAGAAGCAGTTCTCGAATCTTCCCAATGACTACGAGCTGGCATTTGAGCGCGACACACTCGTCGAGAAAGCCGAGGGAGACGACGGAGTGCCGCAAGTGCGCTATAACTTTACCACCATTGAGGCGCTTCAGAGCGTTGAGAAGGACTCCACGATCGATGTGATCGGTGTCTTGTCGGAAGTTGGCGAGGTCAACGAGATAGTGTCCAAGACTACGTCAAAGCCTTACAGCAAGCGCGAGCTGACACTGGTCGATGACACTGGCTACAACGTTCGACTTACGATCTGGGGCAAGACTGCGGAATCGTTCGAAGCACAACCAGAGTCCGTCGTTGCGTTCAAAGGCGTCAAAGTCAGTGACTTTGGAGGCAGATCGCTGTCGCTCCTGTCCAGTGGCAGCATGAATGTCAACCCAGACATCGATGAAGCCTTCAAGTTGAAGGGATGGTACAGTGCCAGTGGCCACAATGAGACCTTTGCCTCCCACGCCAATACCATGTCTACAGTCGGTGCCACTGGCGGTGCCAAGAACGACACAAAGACCATCGCACAAGTTCGCGACGAGAACCTGGGTATGACTGATGATACTGACTGGTTTAGCATCAAAGCTACCATCATCTACATCAAGCAAGACAGCTTCGCATATCCAGCTTGTCAGACCACGGACCCTCAGCCTTGCAACAAGAAGGTCATAGAGGTTGAAGAAGGCAATTGGCGTTGCGAGAAGTGCGACAAGAGCTGGGACAAGCCAAAGTACAGATACATCATGTCTGTGAATGTCAGCGATCACACTGGCCAGATCTGGCTGAGCTGTTTCGACGAAGTCGGCCAGCAGGTTCTGGGCATGCCAGCAAATGACCTCATGGCGATGAAGGAAGAGGGAGACGACAAGCGTGTTAGCGACGCCTTTGCAGACGCAAACTGCAAGTCTTTCATCTTCCGTTGCAAAGCGAAAATGGATACCTTCCAGGATCAGCAGAGGTATGCTTCACTCTTCTTCGGAAATCTCGTAATATCTGACTGACTGGTTTGAACAGAGTCCGATACCAGGTCCAGTACGCCCGAACAATCGACTACGCGCAGGAAGCCAAGAAGTTGGCAGATATCATCAAGCAGTACAACATCGCATCGGACAGCTTGTTTGTTTAGGTTACTGAGTGAACAGTACATGTCGGCGTTCCGCAAGAATGAACAACTGTGAACGAGAACGAGACTTGCATGATTCTGTAGGCCAAGCAATTGCATGGCATGTAGCTGTGCGGCGTGCATACAGACAGCGCTAATGATGGACAAACTTTCTTTCAGCTGGGCGCATAGCATACATACCTCACTTGACCTTCCGCATGATGTTTCGTTCCTTCAGCTGACTTGCTATAGTCTGTTCAAACAGCATTACTTCCGGGCGGCAGAACGGATTGTGGATGCGGAAATCTGACGATACAGCAACCTGATCCACGCCATTGCGATGAACATCACCTGAACAAGCCACAAGAAATCGAGCAGGCAGCAACTGTCCCCGTGCTATGGGCGGTTGCACCGAGTTCATATACGTCCAGGTCAGATTCTTCGCCTGTCTTCCCTGCATCTGTTGCCACATCGTGAAATTCGAGCCCGTGAGTGGCGAGTCGCTCTACAGTCTCAATCCCAAGCTCAAGCGCAAGTCAAAGAAACAGAATTAAGCAAGCAGCAGGAACTAGGTTAGACAGAAGGCTTTTCTTTCCCCGCAGGGGCATGGGCAAACGTGCCGACGACTTTTGGGAGTGGGCTGCTTTGTGTTCCTGTGTGCCGTTTATCTGCTGCGGCTGTGTCGAATTCGATCCTCTTGACAAACAGGCTTACAGTCTCAATCCTAGGCTTAAGTGGAAGCGCGAGCGGAACCGTAAGCCAAGGACGGGGACGGCGGCCGGTGCGAAGTAGCAGTCGGTGTTCAGGACCGTACAGCACATATTCAACAGCCTGGAGATCAAGACTCATTGCCTTGAACCACAAGAGTTGTTTGAGCAGACGACAATTTTCCCCAGGGGCATGCACAAACGTGCTGGAGAAGTTTTCGAAGAGGTTGCCTTTTACGCCTGTCTTCCATTTATTTGCTTCCGCTGTGTGGATTGGGATATTCTCAGCAGACCGAGTTATAGTCTCAATCCCAAGCTCGAGTGCAAACGCTGGCGCAAGTGCAAGTCGAAGAAAGAGAAAGAAGCAGATCAGCAGGAAACACGAATCGGTCTCGAGGTGGACGGAATAGCACCGGCCCGGCTTTACAGTGCGTGAGAGCAACTCAGCAGTCTACTTGTGGAACCTGCTCGACTTCACAGTGTTCGAGCACAGATAGGCGACTACTAGAACCATGCGCGGACGATTTCGCGACGCTAGGCGTGACGCCGCACGCTTTGTTACTGGTTTGGCCAGCCTGGTCGCTTACATCTGCTGCTTTTGCTGTTGTGATCTTTCGAACTTGGGTCGTCGTAGCTGTGTGATAAAACTAAAGGATTATCCAGATGTTCCGGAACCTCCTCTGCGTCCGCTCCCAGCCACACGTCCTGGTACACCCAGCTCGGATCCAAAGTTGCAAACGCAGTGTTTACTTCTTACGCGTCTGCCAGTCGAAATTCGACTGTTGATTTGGGAACTTGTTTTGGGTCCGAGATATGAGGATGATTGTCTCCATTTGGATATTCGAGATGGGATTGTTTGTGGTATCGGCAGTGTTGGGAAACTAAGCCGGAAAGACTGAAGGATGAAGCGAAATCTTGGTACCATATCTGCTGGACTAGTGGGCTGTGGTTTCGCTACGAGGGAAGAAAGGACGATGGGTTTATGGAGGGTGAGCCGAGGACTGGTAGGGGACTGTTGAACCTTTTGTTGAGTTGTAAGATGATGTGAGTTCTGTCCAAATTATACCAACAGGGAGGAAGCAGGCTTGATGCTGACCAGAAACAGATATGCGGAGGCGATCGGCGTCCTCTATCAGTCCAACAGATTCGACTTCCGGCGAGCAGCAAGCCGCATGTAGTCCTCTCGCATCGCTTTCAGCAACTGAGAACTTTGAGCTTGCACGTGTCGTTTAGAGGAGGTATGATCCGGATTCGACGGCCTACGGCGGAGCAGCAGTTGTCTTCTCTGCTTCCTACCTATCAATGTTGGGGCGAAAATCAATCAGAATTCTGGCTCGAGGCATGCGATGTGCTCACTTCATTCAAGCAGCTTCAGAGACTGCGGATAACAAACTTCGCCCATCCCAATATCGAACCCACGGTTGACGAGCAGTCTGTTGTTGCTGTGTTGGAGCCTTTGAGGGATGTTCATGCGTCGGTGTTCACTGTCCTATGGCTTGGGGCGCTTGAGGAGGGAGCGATGGAGAAACTTCAATGCTTTCCATTCCCTGTGGCTCACAGGACGATGCAGAGTATGTTCGAGGGAGATACTTGGTAGCTGCGATAGAAACTGTTGGAGGCACAGCTGGGCCGGGTCAAAGTTTCCCCGATTCCGCCCACTCTTTCCGCCTATAGACTTCACTCCGCTGAAGAGTCTCTGATGCTGAATCCATTTCTTCCATGATTTCACATGCGGCGAGGCTGCGAGCCCCAGTCACTCGGCATACGACTCTGCGTTTGGCGAAGAAGTGGCAGTGTGCATGCGCTTTAGCGCCAACACTAGGCGGCGTCAAGGATCAGTGCCATGATGGGGTCTTGGCCGGCACAGCAAGTGGCACAGCAAGCCCTATGTCCTGAGACGCCTGCCTTCTCGTGAACAGCGTCGCTAAGTTCACTGACAATGGAGAAAAAGAATGGTCTTTCTACCCTGTTAAGCCATTTGGGCATCAAAAGGACGAGAAGAATAGCATCGACAAGAGGATATCGCAAACCGCCCTACAAGGAGTTTCACGAGCCCGAATTGCGATCACTTCCCTCACCACGGCCGTCTACTCCAGGCCTTGGGGCTGATAATCAACTGCAATCGTCCTTCATCTCCCGCATTCCAGTCGAGATACGCCTTATCATTTGGGAGTACGTCCTGGACGTCGCAGAACCCAATGGAGTATTGCACCTCGATATTCGGGATGGCACTCTTCGTTACTGCAACTGTTTCGAGCGTGACATGACGAAAATGGGCATCCGTCACATCTGTTGGGGCAGCAGGACGTGGCACCAGAGGGAGGGAGAAGAGGATGCCGACTTCAACGCAGCTGAGCACTGGGGTGCCAGACGTCTGCTTGGCCCGTTACTGACATGCAAACTCATGTGAGTCCGAGAGAGACAATTTCTATGATTACGGCAACAAACTCATGCGCTTCAGCTATCATGAAGCGGTGGACGCCATCTATCGTTGCAATACATTTGACTTTCGACGTGCGGCTAGTGTGAACCGGCTTCCACATGTCATTGTGCCGCATCGACTACAACAGATACGAACTATGAAAATCAGCGCTGCATTTTCATGGCCTGTCTGCACAGAATGGAAATATCCGCAAGATTATCTGGCTTTTAGCTTCCGCTACAGAGGGCCCGACCATCCTAAGGAATGGCTGACAGCTTGTCGCACTCTCGCCTCTATGGATAACCTAGCGTACTTGGAAGTGACCATCGCTATTTGGCCCCGGGACCACAGGCAAGGCAGTCCAGTGGAAGACGAGGTGGTACTCACACTGCTAAAGCCCTTGATTGAAGTTCGAGCCAAACATTTCATGGTGGTGCTGACTACTAGCTTGACGATCGGTGTTCGAAAAGAGCTTGAAAACGCGCCTTTCGAGATTTTGCAGCGAGAGAGAGCAGGGATTGGCTTTTACTTGGATGCTTGGGACGATTGACTCCGATGCGTCCAATCACGATCTCGTATAGCAGAAATAAAAACAAATGTTGTCATTTCACATCATCTACCTCAAGAATACCAGAATGCGCTAGTCCGAATCGACCAGATCGGGAGGTGTCTGGACAACGAACAACCAAACCAAGACCACTATCTATCAATATTGCTGGGATTGATTGCTTGACAACAAGTACGTGTGTACAAGATGTCACAACGCGCATCTAACTTCAACTTCTATCATGGCATCTGATCCGTTACACCCCCATCCTCGAGCACGTATAATGGAGGCTGATCGCGAAGAAGCCTGACAGCTGGGCAGGGTCAGAAGCCAATCGAAGACACGAAAATGCTAGCCAAAGACCTACCAAGGCCAAAGTTGGGTACAGAGTCGGCATTGTCGAAAGCTGTCACTGGAGATCCATTGTCTGGATCTGTTCCACCGTTTTTGGCGAGCGCCAGACAGGACTTCCAACCATATCCGTCACGTTCTTTCCGAGCTCCCGTCACTTGTACCTGAGTATGGTCAATCGTTGCACTTGGTCCCCAGTAGTTTCGATAGACCTACATCTAGAATGGCACCACCGGCCAAAGTGTGAGTCAACTCGTGTAGTATTGTCTGTTCAAGCATTCTCATCGAATCGAACCCCTATTACGTCCAAACATTGCTCGCGAAAATGCTTCCCAGGTTCGACGGGCACGAGCTTTGTTGATTCCTTCTTTGATCTTGGAATATTCCTGGTCCACATTTAGTAAAATTGTCGCACAGGTTTCATACTGGAAGAATGTACTTCGTAATACTGCTTGTGTGCCCACTGGAAAAACCATGGGCATATTGTCATCTGCGAGGGGCGATAATTGAGTGTTGACCTCGCTGGGTTCCAGGTAATAGCCATAAGTACAAAGGCCTGTTTCGAAAATTGCATCATGTGTCGCATACCACATTATATTGCGCGTTTTGATTGATCGGATCTGGCCGGGCTTCGTTCTCCATTGCTGCACGGCACAGACCTTCAAGAGTCGATACCAAGCGCGTTACATCCATAGTGGCGGGATCTTGATCTTTCCCTGCAAAGAGAAGCCCGAGTAAGCGGTTCACCTGTGGGTCTCGTGGCGAGCTTGTGAGCTCCTGCAATGCCAGGTCGGCCATGGTGAATGCCTCGTCCGTAGCTTCTTTGACAAGGGTCTTTTCTGGTTGACGAGATGAGTGGATTTCGTAGGCTTTCGAGCTGGAGGAGAACAGAAAATAAAATAAGATTGTTCCGCGTATGCTGCGAATGAAGGATGGCATCTTTGCTTGCTGAAAGTAATCAGAGTAGTTGGTATGCCCTACTGTACAGCAGACTTGAGGGCTTTTAAACCCTCTGAAGTAAGTCATCGTCTCATGGGTAGTATTGCCATGGAGAAATACGCCTCACTACATTGTCTACGGCGTGCATTGGACGTTTCACCGCCGCAGGCTGTTGGCATGTCATCTCGGAAAGGGCGATGAATGGCTCTCGTTGGTAAGTAGAGCCAAACAAGTGGCCATCGTGGGCTAGAGTATCCGCAAACCGCAGCAGCGTGCATACTTGCGAGATGTTGGAGGCATCTCGTGGGTGAGTCTGTAAATAGCATGTTGATGAAGAAGCTGCGGTCAACTATTCGACCACAGGGCAGGTCGCCCGCTTGCCGAGAAGGAGAAATGTGCACGTGACCGAGCTTTCTACTGTGCCTCTTCCTCTTCCTCTTCCTCTTCTTCTTCCTGACTCCGCAGATCAACACGACACGTTTCTCGTACTAGGCGCCAGTACACTGAGCCTCAAGAGACCCACTGCCACCACGCCGCGAACTTGCCTACGCGCTGCTCGATATGGCTGAGTTTGCTTTGCAGCTATGCTGCATGTCTGCGGCTCGGAGAAGCAACTTATTTTCGGCTCAAGCAAAATGAAGCAGCGTCACCGCGTTCACAAAAGTAGCACTGCTAAAGTAGGTGATGTATAGTTTCATAGGTGAGCCATCTTCAGATTCATCAGATACTCGAAAGCCTTTCGTAACCACAATGCGTGCTGCTCTAACGACCAGTCTGATCGCATTTGCTGGGCTTGTCACTGCTGCAGGACCTACAATTACCCTTGGACCAGCATCAGAGTACCAGAAAGCTCCCGTATGTCGTCGACATGAATCATCGATTTCCGACTGACATGACTAGGCAATCACTGCTAGCCCAAGCGGCAATGATCTGATCATAACCCCAACGGATATCGCTCAAGGCATTCCCAAAGACGGACTCGATGTATTTCTGGGCCCTGACATGCAAAAAAAGCTCTCCGATGATGCCAGCGACATGTGTAAACAAGGCATTACACAAGACTGCACGAATGCAATTTCCGGTGTCCTCAACAAGGACTACGGCTTGACGCTGCATGCACGCCAGCTCACAGTCTTGCTCAACGGAATCGAGGTGTTTGGACTCGTCGTAGCAGCTATATTGGCCAACAGACTGGCAAAGGAAGGACGGCCAGAGCTCATCAGCCATGTTCACATGCCCGCCGGCCTAGGATCACAGCTTGCTTCGTTGACTGCTGACGAAGTTGCCTTCGCGACTGCCACGAACCAACCAGCTGTCACCATCAAGACAAGCCCAACTCCTACTCTGGAATCAACTCCAGCAGCTATCACGACTCTCGCTGCGGATGGAGGTGGACATACGAAGGGCGATCTGGTCGTCCGGATCCCAGTGCAGAAAGCCGACCTACTCAAACAGCTGTTGCGTCAAACTGGTATCGAAGGCAAATGCAAGAACGTTCGTCGACGTCTAAGTGGTGCTGGCCCTACTGCAAGCAACCACAATCTAATCAATAATGCTGCGCTCTGGGCTCTACCTATGGCAGCTCTGGGCCAGCTACTTGCTTCCTTGGGCTTGCAGGCTGATCAAGTGCCTCAACTCCTATTGCAACTCCGAGGTAAGTTCTTGATGAGATTCAAATATAGGCATGCTCTGACACTCAACAGACGACGCCGCACGATCCTCACTGGAATATGTCCAAGCCAACGCCGGACGTCTCACGGAGTTCGCTAGAGTGAGTGCAGATGAGGTCAAGGCGGTTGCCCTATTAATCTGGAAGGCGACTAGTGACACGTGCCTTGGTAGTATCGATCAACTCGCGGAGATCATCTTGGATGATTCGATGTTTCTAGAAGACCCTGCTCACGAGGATGATGAGAATGAGGACAGCAAGTGCCCGAAGGATGTTAAAAATAGTCCAGGATGTGATAGCCAAGATTGCACAGGAGCAGACGACCGCTGTCAACAAGTAAGCATTCCATGGCAATGGAAGAACTGAACTGACTTGTGGCAGGGCAAGTATAAAAGTTGTGTCTGTTTGAAGACAGCCAAGGTCTATGTCAATCACCTGTCTCGAGACGACTTGGATGCAGGACAGAAATTTCTTACCGAAGCACTTGACGACGAAGATGAGCCTGCAAAATTCGACTGCAACAAAGACGAGCGCGTCAGCTTGGAGTACGCTGACTACCTAAGGTAAGTCCCAGATCAGCGTCATTCGAGATCTAGACTGATTATTGCAGACTCTCGGGTGCATTCTGTCAGGGCGTCGATTTGACGAAAGACACGCAAAATATCAACATCAGTCCGAAAGACGCTGGTACAAGAGACCCATATACGAATTACAAGTTCTCTTTCTCGTGGCAACCCAAGTCTGGAGCTTGTTCTTCCGATTGCGCAGCGATATTTGGAGCATTCAACAGCTCTTCGGTATGCAGCTACGACAGCCATACAATGGCGAAGTCAGGCTCACAGGAGCTCTCATGTGGCACAGCGTCATTCAATTTCGACAATGGTAAGACCAAAGATGGCGCATCCGGCAAACCTCAACCGCCAAAATCTGGGAGCGAGACCGCACTAGAGTGCGGAAAAGAGAGCGATATGGGCAATGCAAATCACTTCGTCGCACCAAGAACCATGGACAGAGCTGCCCGTTTCTTTTGTCAACAACAGATCGACCTCAAGACACGCTTCGAAGCTGGCAAGGTGCCGCAAGATCAGAGTCGCAAAGAACTCCACTACAACCAGAACCTCCATGATCCAGTATATCTCTCAGTCGACTGGCTCGACAACGCATCGTGCCCAATCACTGATTTCGGGGCGAATGACTTCATGGAGACATGCACAGAACGCTTCGGCGCTCTGATACACAGCTGTAAGGAGTCTTCAATCCCTCCAAACTTCTTGAAACTGAAACTTTCGCAGGCGACACGAATAATCCCAAAAGCTTCAACTTTTGGAAACAAGGTGGCACTCTCACTCGTGATTGCGTCAAGTGGACCATCAAACGTGACACCTTTGCGAAGAATCCTCCTAATGTTTCCGATCTCTGGCGTCCGAAGGATTCTCCGTGTGAGAGAGACTCTGAATGTTCAAAAGTCTGCAACCAGTATGGGAAACCAGTTTGCAAGAAGGCGCCAGAGTTCTCAGATCAGGGATGGTGTGGTTGCGATACTTCGAATTGCGTGCTGGGATTTTGTTAGACAGGTTGTGGATATTGGAAATTCTGCAGTTGAAGAGACTTCTATACCGACACGCCGTTCAATCCACTACGTCAAGCAGCTTTGATCTATGATCCATTTCAGAATGCGCTGTAATATCCGAGCATAGAAAGCAGGCGCTACATGTGCTCTCCAGGCAGCAAGGCATCAATGCCAAGCTTTTGCTTCTGTTTCACTTCGCTTTGGTACGTCTGTTGGAGGAGATAGAACCTCATTACGGCCAGAAAAGAAGTCGTCAGTGCTTGAGTGGGCAGCCCATCTACCTATCCAGGAAATGAGAGGAGAGCTAGACACCGATGGCACCCGAACTGAAGGCCAGTCCTTGTGCGAGGTCAGCAGCGATACGAACCGGCTGAACGACTCCGGCAACGCGCCAGCACCGAATGCCTACGGGTGACCCAATGGCGCTGTATTGGAACGACTTGGCACAAGATCACCAGGCTGTGAGGCATGCAGATAAGAGCACCGACCAAGACTAAGCACGCGCGATCATTGCGGCTGAAAAAGACGCTTTGGAGCGCAGCAGGAACAAGGATGGGCATTGCGAGAGCAATGCGGCTATGCGATGCATGCCGTAGATATATTGACTGTGCCACACAGCGCTGAAATGGTGCTATTGTGGTGGCATTGTGTCTTCGCGTGGTCGGTCTGGCAAAACTGTGGCCTGTGCTGCACTCGAGGCCTCAGATCCAAGATGTCCAGCTAACCCGACGGCAAAGTCACCGGAGGCTCCACGACTCTACCATGCCTTCTCCTGACAGTGTAGTCAAGGCCTGGATCGCGAGCGGTGGATGCAGCTGCATCCCGCTTATATCCCGCTGATTGTACTGCTACTGCAGCCACCACTTTCCTTGGCGCCTTTATCTGGACTAGCTGAGCTCGGGTGCTCCTCTTCATAGCTGTCGAGTGGACAGCCTTACTGCAACTCGAACTTTCTGCACCTCAAGCTGCACGAGCTGAGAACCGCAGTGGCGCAGGATTATTGCATACCAGGCCTGTTAAGCGATTCACGGCATCTAGCGCACGCAGTCTTCCGAAAGATCTCTCATTGAATTGTGCATACTTCTCTGCCTTTCATGCAGTCTCGTGGAGCAGCAGATACGCATTGACGACTCCTGCCCAAAGACGACGAGCTACAAAGTCGATGTCTTATTCTGCCGTAGGTGAATGCTGGCAAACTATAACTGCAAGTGTTGGCGGCCATGTCTCAACCACCCCACGCTTATCACAGCCAGCGACCTTCGCTGCTACACACGGGCTCTGAGTCTGTCAATGTCGCAACTCCTGGGGCAGCTCACGAACTCCGCGAGACAGCGTATGGAGGTGCTTCGTCAACGCAACATGCGCCGGCCAGCCTTGGAGGATAGCAACCACGATGAGCATGTATCGATGCTCCCAAACGACGGGGAGCATAGTTCGCAATCGAATTCGATTCGTGTCAAGCGCATATCCTCTCCGGGATCAAAGGGCAACAACCTCAATTTTCTTCGGATCCCATGGGCGATAGAGCTTTCGGCTTGCGTTTTCAGTGTTGCGTGCATGGCTAGCGTTGTGCTCGTACTCGTCCTGGAGAATGGCAAGTCGATTGACAACTGGAAGCTCGCTATCCCGGTCAACGCTGTGGTCTCCTTTTTGGCCACTATGGCGAAGTCCTCGTTTCTATTGACACTTACTGAAATCATCAGTCAGCTAAAATGGGGCCACTTCAGGAGAAGTACGCAGCCTCTCGAGGATTTTGAGCTATTTGACAGTGCCAGCCGGGGCCCGCTGGGCTCCCTCCTGATCTTGCGGAAACACAAAGATGCAGTTCGGGCATCGTGCGCTGCATTCCTCGTGTTAGCTGCACTCCTGGTCGACCCATTCGTACAGCTTTCGATCAGGTTCCCCAGTAAGCCGTTCCCGGAAACACAGAATGTTACAGCAGCAACCTTCCGTACTACGACGGCCTACAACCCGAGTGCGATTCCGTATACGGGCACTGACAATTGGTCTCAAGGTATGCGAAAGCAGGTTCTGATTTCGTCTGCTAAACAGCTGACAATCTACAGCCGCCTTCTCTGCCACACGTTTACAGGCCGCCATATCAGCTGCAATATATACCAAGGACGTTGTTCACGAGCTATCATGTAGCACAGGCAACTGTACCTTTACCAATTTGTCTACTCTCGGTGTCTGTGGTTCCTGCAGCAACATCACCACTGCTATCAAGACGTCCTGTGGTTCTGAGTGCTACTACCAGATGCCATCTGGATCGATTTTGATGGGCTACACGATATCTAGTCCTGAAGGCGGTCGGGGTATCACAGTATGGAACTCTTCGGCTGCAGGAAATTTTACCAATCTGGACCCCACACTCAATGATGGCACCAACATCATGAGCTTTGAAGCTATTCAAGTTCCAAAGTTCGAAAGCTTTCCTCCAAAGACTCTGAACGCTTGGCGAGGAAGCCTGTTCTGGTGCGGGTTGACGTACGAGACCGTGAACGTTACGCTTGGAAACATTTCATTCTCTGAACCGACAAAGACATACCTACAGACTAGGCCGCCGGTAGATGATGGCACTGCGAATCCAGCCAATGGCCCCAACTTGCAGTGGTACCTGGAATTCGATCCGAAACCAAATGTGTCTGGTGTATTTCCGCGAGTTTTACAGGTGAACATACAAGATCACCGGAGTGCTGGAAGATATCTCTCGGAGCTGTTCTCGACAGGCTGGAACACTCTGGGTTATGCGACAGAGGCACCTAGATCAGGCTATGACGGGCAGCGCACTGCGCCGTTGGTGCGAAGTGCGCCGTCAGCGGGTCAGCAGCTTGCAGAAGAGTTCGACATGCAGACACTTATGGCACGACTGGCAGAGAGTATGACTGAAGCTGTCAGAACAAGTCAAACTATGAACACAGACAGCTCAGAGAGGTCAGACATGCTCAGCGCCTTCAGCGTGTATGAAAAGGGAACCGCTTTCACATGGAAGACATACGTCAAAGTCCGATGGGCGTGGCTTGCCCTACCGATCACTTTGATCACACTAAGCTGCGTTTTACTCGCGATTATTGTGTTCAAGACGCGTAAGGAGCGGCATCTATTGTGGAAAAGCTCTGCTGTTGCTGTTCTGTTCCACCAGCTCAAAGGCTGGGATGAGGAAGATTTACGCATTTCTGGACCTACTGATCTCTTTGAGAAATCGAAAGCGATGCGCGGTCAGTTGGAAACATTCGAAGGAATTCAGATTCTGAAGGCAGATGGGCAGCAAGTGCCATGAATTTATGCGCCCATTTCTCAGTTGAGCCACGTCCAGAGCAAATTCCTCATGTTCTGAAGGATGCCATATACAATAACACGAATGCACCTCTTCACAGGAAGGGCAGAAGTTGTACATGTCAACACTGGATCCCGCCTCAATGTTGCATCATCTATGATCTTGACATCGACTCGCAGGGTCGCCTACGAGACGTATTGCACTGAGCGTCGGCGGGGCTGAGCTGAGGGCAGCTTAATTTGTGCGCAAGGCTGGGCTATTTGTTGCAGGATCCTCTAGCTTCATGCATTGCAGCAGCCATCCGTGGCAAGTGGCGCTGCCCGATGCGAGTCTGGTCTTTCAGCGCCCACCTCAGCCTTCTCGTCCCAGCCGATATGCGGGATGCGACGTGCAGATCGCACACCGCGTGACAATCCCAGTCTCGCGAAAGTACTCTGTGCCTCGATGAGCAGTGTGTGCTGCTTGTCAAACACACACTTGCCGCAAATGTAATCACAGCGCATTGCGACCTGCGAAATTGTTCAAGCGGTCTCTACGATTTGACATTAGCCCCAGTCTTCTCCACCCAGATGGCACCAATTTTCGCGAAGATGCCGATGACTTCTGTTTACGCAATACTGCTATGCATTTCGCGTTGCCACGCCACTCATTCCTGGCACCCTGCCCCCCTCACGGACAAGAACGCGGGCAGCACAGCTCAGTCGCAATTGCCAACGCCGACATGGATGCCCCAGAACGGTGCACATGTTGGGCTCCGAGAACGTCAAGAAAACAGCAATTTGAGCTCGACATGTGCCTACATTTCGGAATTGGATGACCAACCTGTGGCCTGCTCGAATCCCGCCTACCCTTACTGCGCATACCCGAGAGTTGAAGGCGCAATGGGATGTTGCGATGAAAGCTTTTCCAATTACCGAAGTCGAACTCTCTAGCGTGTCCATTCACGGATTCTCTGGGATGCCGGTTGAAGAAGATGACTCCCAATGGCCTAGTGTAACAGCAACAAATTTGCCCGATGGTGTAGGTGCATCACCGTCTGGTGCGACAAATACATCGGCGGGGCCGGCTGTCATATACTTGATAACGTTCTGGATATGCCTATACGCGAGACTATCGGAAGTTTGATGCAGCCTGATCTGTACCTCTCTATATGATAGATACCATTCACCTCGAAGAAGTCCTTTTTACTGCTAGTCATGTTGGCTCGCGATCCAATGGGCTTTGGGCAAATGAAAGTGGAAAGCAGCAGACGTAAGATGTCCATCCTATGCACTTGCTTCCTGCTTTCCTCAAGCAATTATCCATTTCATCAAGAATGATCTACTCGGTGCTAGCAGATAACTCTGCAGGTGTTACAGGCCATGCAACGATCAAGAGCTTGTTCGTTTCACCCCCTCAAGCTCCTCGAAATGAGTGGCATTCGGCTCTCGAAGACCTTCCGTCTATTGTTACACTATCCTCGCCATATGCGCTGAGTTCTGGTTTTTATGAGTCACGCAGACTACAACAATTCTCACTCACCCTTTCCTTGTGGCAGGTAGAACGTACCCTCCACCTCGAGGATATCATCCTCGTTCAAGCGGCCAACTTCGATGATAGTCCGTGGCGGATATCTCGATGGATCATCGCCCCAAAGCTCGACCTGTACCTCGTTCGCTATTGGCCGATAACGAAACATGTCCGTCGTGTACACGACAAGCCGAACGCAAGAGTACAAGTCGGTGCCCATCATCTCAACGAGCGAGGCCATATTTTGATAGGCTTGGCGGATGCGAGGAAGTCCAGTAGGCGCAAGAGTACTATTTTCTGGGTGGATGCCGCGCATACCTGGTAATTGAGAGTTCAGTGGATGATAGTGACCGTATCAAGAGTGCCGTATGGCATGCATGGCGATCGATTTCTGATACTGACCGGCAACGTATAGATGATCTCCTGCCTGGGACATCAGACTCCATGGACCTGTGGTGTTGAAGAAATTCTCCGGGTTGTAGATCTTGACGCCTGAGCTGGAAGTGTAATTTGGTTGAAGCTGTGCGACGCAGAGGCAGAACAGCGGTAGCACTGGATAAATCGAGAAATGCATCGTATTGCTGCTGGGAGCTCCGCAGGAGAGCTGCCTGCCCAATCGATGGGATTGTTCGAGTAAGAAACGAGAACGATTGAGAGCTCCAAATTGGCTGCTTCTGTACGTACAATCTTGCCGAAACTTCTGCACTGAGGTCGCCAGTGAATAGATGAATATTGAGACGAGATGAAGTGGACAAAAGTTGACCGCGGGGTAATGAGTTGTTCGTATGATTAAGCAAATAACTACTGGTAAAATGTTTTCCCCAATGTTCTATTTTCGAGCATGCCCCCGGGAGCTTGTCACAACTGCTCATCAACCTTTCCTTCACTTCGTCCACATCAGAGGTGATGATGTTTGCCGTAAGTCTTCCTTTGGATTGGTACAACCGAGACCAATTCCAAGAAGTTCTTGGACGTCCACTCATCCCTGATATCTCTTTTCTCCAACTGGCGACACTCTGCTAAATTGTAGGCGACTGGTGTTCAATCTTGCAGCACGAGCGGTAGTATGACCCACTGATCTCTTCTCCCGCCTCGGGTCATGTCTCTCGTGGGCAAGGCCGGAGTCTCCCAGATCTCGGGGCTCCTGAAGCAACATCGACTTCTGGAGCAAAGGAACCCGATCCGACAGGAGTCGAGCACGCAAGCAATCAGATCCCAACCACACTCCTACATTCTGTCCAAAACCTCCTGGCAAGCAGTATCTGCCATGTGATTATCCGCGCGCTCAATCCACGTGTACTTCAGGTTGCCACAACGTAAAAGCTGGTTCTGCAAATCGAATGCTTCGCGGATCAAGTCTTGATTTTCGACAGGACGGCCCTTGGAGTTGATGTAGCCATTCTTGGACCAGGTTTGAATCCATTGTGTCATGCAGCCGATAGCGTAGCGTGAGTCGCAGTGAATGGTGACGTCGAGAGACGGCGCGAAATTAAGAGTTTGATAGAGGTTCAAAGATTCTTTCAACGCGATGATGATTGCCAGCAGCTCTGCTCGTTGATTTGTATGTTATATGCCATTGTAGGGAAGTTGTTGAGTGTATGGAATGTTTCCAACTCTCGTTGACCGAATCGCCGCGGCTGCACCTTTGGCATCTATAGCTCCATTGTTGCGGCAGCCCCCGTCGACATGCCAGATCATCACGTAGGGCATGATGTCGGGTAATGTGGCTTGACTTTGAGGTCTTCGCTTCGATCTTAGTTGGTAAAACGGACAGATCGACGTTGAATGATGGTTCAAGAGAGCGCGGAAAGAAAGCTTGAATGTCCGTGGCTTCCAAGCAAGGATTGTTCGTTTGGTCCCTTCTTCCACAGCTGTATGACATGGCAACCTGGTTTTCAGTTTGTCCACAATTGATGTCCTCAGAGCCTCTTCAAGAGCTTGAGGGCAAAGCAAACGCAAACACTGCAGAAAGGATCAATAAAATAAGTCAGCCACGACGACCCATATGCCGGTTCCCATTCCAGGCATCCATTGATGACGAGGTCCGTCAATACAAGTCGCTTGCAGGGCTTTCTCCAAGGCAAACGCTACAGTATCACACTGCCAAGGCGTACCTACCGGGCTGTGTATAGTTTTCGTCGAGCATTGAGTTGGTAGAGAATTGACTCGTCGCATGACACTGCGTCTTGTGTCGCACAACACAAGATGACGAGTCTTGAGTCGATACTCTGCGTGAGAGGGGTACTTAAGCCAGAACAAACACAGCGTTTGCCAGGATCATGTTGTCGGCTGCAGACAGTGCCAGTCAAGAGGTTCCATTGCAAATAGAGCAAAGAATCAATTGAAGATTTTCTCGCTGCTTCCAGTATCTCTGCTGGTCTCGGCAATGTAGGGTCCAGACTAGTAGTGTGCGTGCCAACTTGCGTGCGAAAGACCAGATGCACGTCGACAATGACAGCGCCTGTGCGATGGTGTTGATCTCAGCACGCGTCAATCGCAGGGGCGGCCGGTCTCATTGCCATCAGAACAAGGTACGCTGTTCGTCTGCGTCGTTTGCAAGATGCCATGCTGTCACCATGAAGTCGTTTGCAAACGTCGTCCTCGCACCAACAAATCCCTCCACACAACGGAGATGAATTGGACTTTATCGCACTTTCTCGGAGCAGACAACGTGGTGACCCCTCGCGTAAAGCCATCTACCGGGATCCATCGCCAGCCAGGATCCGTCTCACGGGCCGTAAATTATGCTGTGCTCACCCTCTTGCCGGACTCCAGGACTGCTGATCGTTATCAACAGTCGTCATCCTAAACTAGGGCAAATAGGATGCAAGCGACTATAGCTCGCTTACACGCGCTTCTGCAGGCACAAACAAGGTCTTGAATGCGTTAGGAGTAATCGCCGAAGTTCTCTCTCCCGGCTAGAAAGACGCTACAGCTTGTGGGTCTGGGCCAAGGCCAAAATGAGGCTTGCAGATCTTTTTGTGGTTTTTGCTCGTGCGCGGTTGTCAGCTTTGAGTGAATAATCGTGGCCGCGTGGCAGTTGGACAAGCCAACGTGCTGAAGGTCGCGAGCTGCTCCTTGACGACGAAAACTCGATAATCTTTCGCGAAGTATGATTCGAGAGTTCGAAGATGTCAGAATTCGCAATATGCCTCTGGGTATCTGTTGTCTGGCACTGTTCGCAATTTCTGTCCCGCCGTTTCTGCTCGTACAATTCCATAGAACGCCGCTACTCATTACATTTTGTCCGAACGCCTTGTACTCAAATCGTGAATGTTCTATCCGGTTCATCTCCTATCGTCGAGTGGTGAAACCGGCCTCTCAAGCGTCGGATCTGGTCTTTCCTCTTCAAAGAACTGAAAATCAGACATATTAGACCGTTGTCCATATGTCTGTCCAGTGCTTGTTGTCTCTGCGATTCGATGCACATCGTTGAGGGGAATGAAGTCCTGTTCGTCTGGATCACGCTTCCTCGGAAAGACTTGTACCTGCGGTACTTTGGGTCCGATTTCGAGTTCGCAGTTTCGCGATCGACCAGCGGAAATATCCTTTGTACCAAAAGATTCTTCAACACTCGAACCCATTAGGCGTGGCTGAAATTTGCGGATCAGATTTCTGATGGCGGGCATGCAGGCACAAAGCACACTCGCGTGCAATTCGATTGTGCTCCAGTAGCCGACACTTCGGTAGTCCCAGGTCGTGTTTTGTGAGTGACCGAATTGCACCAGAACCTGTAACCGAATGATCGAGACAATGGTGACGAAGAAGCCGACTGAAAACATGATCATCACCAGAAATTTCTTGCGCTTGTTCAAAGACATTTTCCAAAGCATCGGCAATGGAAGGCCAAGCGTCAAGACATCCAGAATGACATTGAAAGCCGCCGACGTCCAGCCTTGTGCGTTGATGTCGTTGCACTTGCCTGCACGGAAGTTAGCATTTGCACCTGAACCGTAATTCTCCCATTATAGGCTCACATGTTGGATCCGATCCATCCCACCTTGTCCACGCACAGTGAATAGGCAGGCATTGGAAGATCGAGACCAGTAGGAACGCTATCCCGTACGCGAGGTTGAGCCCGATCACGACGTACACACTGATCTTGAACTTCTTCGAAGTAAAGACCCTCAAGTACGTGAGCAGGATCGATATTTTGATCAGTGGCAATGCTGTGAGGTAAAGGTCTTCGTCGAAGTAGTAAATCTGTCCCACGTTAGTCTCTATAGCTCTGGAGACGGCAACAGAAGCGAGCGGACCTTCAAGATTTGCGTGATATTGTATGGGAGCAGCGTCCAGATGTCTTTGCCCAGTCCCAAGTTGGCCAGCTCCACGGATAGTACACTTATTGCGATAATCTCCGCCATGGCAAAGCTCGCGATCGCATCATCCCACCATAGATTGTTGACGACTCTCATCGCGCTTTCGCATGGGAAGGATATCTTCGACAACATGCGCAGTACAAACGCGACGAAAGCGATGACACAGCCGATCACGCCTGCGTACGATACTATACGTGTCTCATCGCGTACAGGATGACCGCATATCGTCTCGGTGGTGTTTTTTGTCCCTGGATCTTGTCAGTCATGGCTTCTGCGCACTGGTGACAGCCACGTACTGAGCTGTTCTCGGATTGTGCAGCTTGTCGTAACGCATTGGTTCACTACAGCAGTAATCGTTGCATTGGAGCAGCTGCATTCCGTATCCGTGGCCAGGCAAGGTGAAGCAGCAATAGCAGTCGACAAGCATTGCAGTCCACAAGATGGCATCGATTGTAGGAGCTCCGCAAGATTCGATCCAGTCTGAGGTGTGTGCTGCGACGCAGCCAGCCCAATGGCTAGGGACAACAGGCTCCAGAAGAGACGCATGCTGTCTTCCTAAGCTGCGTGAAACCACATGAAGGACAACTGAGTAATCTTTCGAACTTCTTTCGAAGCTCCTGTTATGGAGTGCATGCACCCCAACGAGACTACATCCTCCTTGAGTGATATCTCCGTCCTCAGCGTTTCGAATGAGCAATGGCGTCAAGCGTCTAAGTCAAAGCTTATACAGCCGGCGACATCACGGCATTTGGTATGTGCCAGGTTCGTAGATGTGGGCCTTGCGGGGGCAGATGAGCACTGGGAGCACAAACTCGGATTTATCGAGGCCATCAATGGTCTAGTTTCGAGTGATAGCTTGTGGAATGCGCATCCGAGGGCAGGTCTGTAGCGTGATTAGCCTGCATAATACGACAAAAAGCACAAATGTGCAATGCAGTCAAGTAGCTGACTCTGCGCCGCCTTTGGGATGGGCTTCCGCGGCTAGGGTGGTCGCAAGCTGAAGCGCAATGGCACAGCACAAATCCCTGTAAGCGCGACTTAGCCGATCAGCGCCCAGTCTAGCGGGCGATAGGGAGGCATTTTAGCTATTACGAAAACCATTCCACAAGATGGGAAGTTCTTCATCGCTCCACAAATTCAGAACAGTGCTTTTCCTAGAATACTAGGGGCATTGCTGCCATAGCGGGGCAAGATGAGCACTGAGCGCGGCGATGACTCTGTTGCAATTTACTATTGCACCAGCACGGCCACCTTCGTGCCTCTTGATCGATCTCGTTTCCAATGTCCTGGACTCAGAACGGCAAGGCGCTCCAGCTCCTAGGAGAAAAGATCAAGAACTGTTGAACAACCCTCAATGGTAACAAGCGGCCTGCCAGGTAGAGAATGCCGCGAGAGGCTCTTCGACACTCGCAGCACTGGCGAACGAACAATCATTCTGACTTGTCCTTGGGCATTCCACCAAACAGCATTGAACTGTTTGTTGAAACCATCATGGCAATCACCACAATATTTGGTATCGTGGTACCTCGACGCCCGGGCGTCTGCAGCACAGCTTGCCTGCGTATGGTGGACTCTTTGGCGACCCAGTAAGTATGAATCTCAAGCACCCCTCTCAGTACGGCAGCACCGACGCCTCTAGCAAAATCAATCTAGATGATGCTGAAACCGGTCTGTGCAACGTGTCGATCTGCTCCAAGGCCGCAATTTGATCAGGTTCATGCTAAAGGCCGCCAACCTCGTAGCGCCAAGCTCCATGGACATATTTCTCTCCACGATATCCTCTTCGATGAGTTTGTAGCTCTCGTGTGACTTCATTGTCCAAGCATGCCTGAAGCTTTTACGCTCTGATGGGTGACGGCGAGAGTAGGGAATTGTGCAGTTGTGTGGGCAGTGCTGAGAGGAAAGGACAGCTTCTGATTGCGTTCAGGTAAGCGGCGCAGATTGTGATTGGACTTCTTCCGTCTTGGAGTGGCAGGTGAAGTGTGAAGCTCCCTCGCTGCTCCGTAGACTGCCGGAGGTCACCGTCAGCAGCGGGGTCGAGTCGCGACGCCGCAACCTCTCATCCAGGCAGTACGCGCAGTGTCAGCAAAAGTCTTGTTGATAGTGAGACGAGCAAGGCCCACGAGGCTGGAGAAGTTACGAAGGACGCGTCGAGGGCAGTTCCTCGCGCCCACCGGAGCTCGGAAGCACACGTTCGAAACTCGTCAAAATTTGACTTTAACAATTGATTAGTGAACTTGTAAGACATCGTAGCTTGGCGGCAGAGTGGTTGTTCGCTGAGCCGTATTGATCATTAAACAGCATTGTAGTAGTATACATACAGTCAGCGCTCTCACAGTTGAAGGGGTATTTGCAACATGACCATCTCATCATCACTCATTCAACAACCATACTTTTCCGTCTCGACCTATTGCACTTTTCCGTAAAATTCCCACCACCAAGTCCCAGCAACAATCACCATCAAACGGAATCATCCGCTTGGACACGCTTGTTCCTCCGAAGAATAGACCAGCCGGACTTGTGACCACCTTGGATCTCAGTGAGTGAAGGCACGACGCCTTGCAGATCTCCAAGCGGGACGGGAATGGGGAAATCAACGGTCGGGAAGATGAGAGCCGCGAACAGATACCAACCAGCTAGGCATGTTGCGAAGAGCAGTCCGGCAGCGGCCTAGACGTCATTAGTCTTGTATCCGATGGAACCCAGCAAGTGGACAACACTTACGATCTGAAGGTCGTGGGCCTTCTCTGCGTCACCATCTGAAACGTAGAAGAACACGCCTGCCAAGCATGCGACTGCTGGAAGGATGGTGCCAAATATGATGGCGAAGACCACATTCGTTCGAAGACTGCAGATGAAGAAGAATAGCGACAGTATGGTGAACGCTACCCAGTAGAAGGCTGGTGAAATATGTCAGCTCTGGGTGATGGTATGTTACCGCCTCCCACTTACCATAATTGGCATTGAACTCTGGGGCGGCAAGTCCAGTAGCTGCAACATCCGGGTCTGTTGCGAATGATTGATAGGTCTCGAAAGCTGGCATCAATGTAGCCCCATACGCAGCCCAGAACGAACCTGCTTTCCGTCAATACTTTCACTACTTTCTGCCAACGCTGTTACATACCGAAGGTAGCGAACACCACGAATGGGAAGGTGTTACCGAGCACGAACTCAAGGAGGCCACCGATCCACATCAGAATTCCGCCGTAGAGGACCACAGTCGCGCTGTCGATCCTGGGTCAGCGCTCGCCGATAAATATGTCGACGGAGAAGACTCACTTATTGGCTGATCGTGAGCCTCCAGCGCCATGCCAGCCCATAAGCTGCATGGTGATTGGCATTAGACTCATCTCGAATCCAACGATTGCAATTGGCGTAGGATTACCAAAGATCCTCTGCAAAGGGTGTTTGAGAGGGAGTTTATCGATCTTGGGTTGGAGGTACAGCTTCTCAAAGAGGTCGGAGGAGATGGTCACACTGCCAGTACCACTGGTCTTAATTCTGGCGAGCGTGTCCTCGAGATCATCACCCGAGTATTGCTTCCCGTTGACATCGTCGGTGAAGTCACGAGCAATGCTGTCTCCGGGTTGATGTTGATTGTCCATGGTGGACTTGGCCCGATCTCACGATTGCTGGCGAAGAGTCTGAATGAGAAGGACCTGACGACTACTGAGCAATGAGCTGGCAGTGGACAACGCGCTCTCGAGGGGACCTGCGACAATATTATTGAAGCTGCGGAGATCATTGTTCAATGGTCAGGCCATGTCGAGAGCTTCATGGGAGCTGTCACGACCCCCCTGCGGATTGGCAAGGTTGACCACGCGTGTCATTGCTCGGCCTGCCACAATTGCGAGGGTCTTGAGAGTCCTATTGGCAGACTTTGGAAGACTCTCCTCTGGCTAAGAAAAAGAGATAAGGTCAGAAGACGGTGGGAGTGTCACGCTTATGCAGTGTTACACTGCATGGCGGTGAGCGATTATACCATT
>PNEN01001682.1:0-27646 GCA_002933655.1 Cercospora berteroae
TGATTGATCCGGTTCATGCGAGGTGGCTGCCAGGTGGCTGCTAAACCGACAATACCCCATCATGTTGCAACGACTATGTTAGCGCTATCTGAGCCTCGTTTTTTTTTGGTTTCTATCTGGTCTCACGGCTCAGGACTTGAAGCTGAGATGTCGAGGCTTGTTGCTGATGAACAGACCACTTTTTCTGCTGTATCTAAAAAGCTTGGGCGGGGCAACAAGCTCTTTCTCCACAAGACAGGCGAGCATGAACCACCAGCCACGCGAGCCACTTCCATGTTTGGCGAGACGGGGTTCAGAGGAAATGGGTCGCCTCCACAAAATCTGTGAAGAGATGACGAGGGGCAAACAATGAATTCTGGAACAAATAAACACGTCGCATGCGCAAATGCTCGGGGAACTCGGATTCCCGATACCGTTCGTCCGCGACTTCCAGTTGCCTTGTTCTGATGATATGACTGGTATTTCAGAAAGAAAGTGAGGACAATGCTCTACACTGCTGCCATTTGTAATTGAATCTAGATTGTGATCTCGCAGATGACCGTTCGTGACTTTCTCGAGTCTCAGGCGAAGTGAGCTCTTCTTGGGATAATCTACCTAATAATCACTGCCCAGCCCATGCTTCTAATAAGAACCTCAGACGTCGGCTCTTCAATACATTCCGTGATATCCACATCACACCGGCGGTGTGAAAGTTGCTTTTCGATAGTCTATAACACTTCCCGCAAATGAAGAATTAGACATACTCTATCGAAGTAGATAGTAGAAGCTTTATCTTTGTGTGGCGTGTTTGTGATCATCGTGATCTTCACGCCATTGGAAAGTATATATATATGCTATCGCCGAAGCTTCGTCACACTATGCCGTATCAGTCGATGCAGCAGCTATTGAACGGTATGTGATCTAGAACGCCATTTCACGCTTCATGTGCGACGTGGAAATTTTCGGTTCGAAGGCTATGGGTGTACTAGTGTCGGAGCACAGCACATCTTGTAATAAGGCTCATGAGACATTGCGTCGGGTCTTTTGTGTCTGAGCAAATACTCTTGTGCCCGAGGATGCGATGCGTATTCTAATCGCACTTGAAGGAGTGCAAAGGAGATTTTTCGAATCACTGAGTATGCCATGCATGCTGTTCAAAGGCTGTCAAGATCAATCTTCCACATGTCCATACCCACGCCACAAATCAAGACTCTGTTCTGCCCAACGAGCTCCATTGAAGATGTATCCGCAACCGCAGATTGCACATTCTTCACGAGCGTAATGTCAATGCCATCGACTCCGAGGCCGTCCTTGATGTTGACTTTCCATAACTTGATACGTTGATCGATGCTGGCACTCAACAGCCATATCTTGTCTTCGACAACGCGCACGATCGTCAGTGCGGTGATAGCTGCCGCGTGAGCATGAGGCACGAGCAGAGTTGTCATTGTCGGCGTGCTCGATTGAGAGTTGAATGTAACTCTGGTCAGACCCAATGCATTGTCGTCTCCGCCTGAAATCAACAAAAAATTGTCGCCAGCGCTGGATGAGAGGTCGACTGGGATCAGACTTAATACTGCGCTCTGATGGACCTTGTGCCTTGTTTGCCAAGTCATATCACGGTGCTCGGAGTCGTCTCTGTCCCATTGGACCAGGTGTCCATCTGTACTCGCTGTGAAGAGCTGCGACGAAGGCCGCTGTATCGTTGATGCGTTCTCCGAGTTCGAGGAGACCATGCTCAACCGGAGGCATTGCGTCAGACATGAGGTGAGATAATCGCCAGAGCCTGACAGCGTCCACGTCTTGTCACAGTAATGCCACTTCTGCAAATTGGAGTTGGAGTACACCATCATGATCTCGTAACCAGAGTCACGGGCTTTTGCTTCGAAGTTCATAATTCGTAGATCGGAAAGGTTGCATTGAGGGTGCGCAGACTCGCAGGCTACCCCGATCCTTACTGCTGGAAGGTTGTGAGTGACTTTCCACACATAAAACTCTTCGACGCCCCCGCTCGAGAAGAGATAGTTGCCGTCTGAAGACCATTGGAGATGCTGGATCCCTGTGATGTGCTTTTGTAGAGTATGGAGACAGCACCAGGTACCGTTCACGTGCAGCTGGAATTTGATGTCGGTGTCTTCAGCACCGGTTGCTACCAGCTCGGGATCGATGGGTGATATCGCACTGGCTTTGATCTCCCGTCCATGCCCACCGGCATGAAGCGAGCTAGATGTGAGGCGATTCTGGTGTTGGAAGTATAGCTCCGAAGTTTTGGTCCAAATGAAGGTGCCGCCGTAAGTGTCAGGATCAAAGGCAAAGTTGCGATGCGCTCCACCACATTCAACGACCATGATCTCTTGCTGTGCGGTAAGGTCGAAGACAACGAAATGCTTGCCTCGAAAGCCCCAAATCCAGATACTGTCCGCGTGTATGATGGCGAAATCTTCAACGTTCGGTCCCAAAGGCAGGGCCAGCTGATGTACAGTTGTCAGACTGATGCCCCGATCACCGTTTGAGGGATGTTGCAGACGTGAGATGTCTAGTTTGTGTGCGGCGAAGCTTCCATCACGCCCAGTCGTAAGTAGCATGCCCATGAGGTACCGTAAGGCAGTGACAGCTTCGATACCATGTACCGCAGGGAACTCGCCTACGTGGGGTATTGGGCCAGAGTCTTCGTTCTGAGGTGGCAGATTGTAGAGAGCTATGCAACCGCTTCTTGAGCCAAGCGTAACGAATGTCCTGTCGTCCTGGGTGAATTCTGTAAAACTTGTGACTACGAATCCTTCCGGCAGTGCCAGTGCCCGCGAGGAGGTGATCTCGAGTCTAGAGTTGGCCGCTGCTCGGCAATCATGCCAATACGCAGACTTTGACCTCACAGTCGTGACTAAGAGGGCGCGTCGCGCGGTCGTCTCCGTACTCGTCTGGATGGCATTACCGTGATGCGCAAACAATCCTGCCACCTTCTCACCAACGTCCACGAGGACTTGATAGCCAGAACTTCCAGCCAAGTGGTAATATACTTCGCCTCTTCCAGCGAAGAAAACAGCTCCATGAAGGGCAGCCATAATGGAATAGCCGCGAAGCTGACTGGCTGGTGGACCGAGTTGAATGCTCCGTACTGTACTTTTTGTTGCGTCCAACTTGAGTGAGACCACCTCGCCGTTGTCGGTTATTGCCACAACGTCGCGCGGTGCCACAAACCCATAGGAACGATAGCGTGCTGTAGTCGTTGCGCACTGCTGTTCCTTCCAATCGAGGGGATTTTCATGGACATTGACATCGACATCACGAATAGAGACCGACCCATCTGCACCGCCAGTGAGTACACTCCCCGTTTGGGCGATATCGTCATCTGGTTCAGAGCGTGTTCGAATGGCCACCGCCCATATGTTCTTGCCATTGTGAGCTTTCTCTACCTTGATCTGCTGCATCGCGATCGAGCCTTCACTTCTGGATAGGCTCCACGTAATGCATGTAGCATCTTCTCCAAATGACAGCAGACGGATACCGCTACCCGCTCGCACAAAACGCACATGCCATATCCTGGATATGTGTCCCATGGCACTCGCCAAGCAAGTCGGCTTGATTGCGCTGGAACTCTGGACAGAGCCAAATCCCGTCTCACGCAAGTCCGCATGGTTCGTCTCGGTTTGTAATGACAGGTCTGAGATATCCCACAATCGAATACTTCGATCATCGCTGCAGCTTGCCAGTATCCTCTGTGGCTCACCTTTCGCGTCTGCGAGTCCACTGTTGAGTACTTGCACGCCGAATACAGAACCGTCATGCGCTGGGAATGAGTAGTGGATTTGGTGTGCTGCTTCAAGCCGAGCCTCTTGCTCTGCAATCTGACACGACCACACTATGATATCGCCGAAAGCAGTGCCCGAAGCAATGAGACAAGAGGAAGGACTTAGCCATGTGACCTGTGCACAGTACAGGATGCAATTGGATCCAGGTACTGCTTCACGTATGTCGAGAGACATTGACTCCTTATGCGCAGTCGCTATGCTTAGCGCATTGTGTGCGGTGACAATGGCCACTCTGTAGGCACTCGGTGGGGATATCATAGCGTCCAGGATCCAGTCATCGACGCGGCCAATTGGTCCTGCTTCATAGTCGAGCTGGCTACCATGCTGGTTCGAGCGAAGTCTCAATGCTCGGAGCAGCTGGCCGCCCCATACGATGACAAGACCATCATCGCCGTGGTCAGGGGTGACAATGCCGTGAATGGCCTGGCCTTCAAAAATCGAGATGGACTTGAGTAAAGTGTGGTCGGCTGTGTTGTAGGCCAGCAGGCAGCTGCCCGATCCAGCGAGGATGACCTTCCGACCCCAGCAGGCCAACGCCGTCACGGGCACGCGGTGGTGATCATGCTGCATCGGATGAAGGTGTGAAGGAGACGAAGTGCTTCACAGTGCAAAGCTTGGCAGTGAATCAATGCATGGCATGGCATGGCATGGCATGTGCACAGTCGGCCCACTCAGCCACGGACGATCAGCCGCTGGGGGCATCAATTCGCAGCAACAGCTATCTTTAAGCATTCCGACGCAGCGTGACTGTCGAGAGACATGCACATGCTGTGTCGCGCTGCCGACCATGCCCCTGCCCTTCCACTCGCACAGCAACTCGCAGGCGAAACACACGGCCGGCGAGGGCATCTTTCAGGCCGCATCGAGCTTGGGAGCCGTTGGGCTCGGGGCCAATCTGCAGCGACTCGCGAGCGGCACGACCAGCGCAGGAACCGACACTTTCGCTGAACCCCCGCCGCCCTCCCACGCCTCCGCCAACGACTCCCTCCGCGACGATCATGTTATGGCGGCGCAGAGTGGCCGCGTAGCAGGCGCCTCCGACCAGCAGCCCGCAGCTCCCTTGTCCGCGCCGGGATCCACGATCCCGCCAGATTCGTCTCATCTGCAGCAGTCCTTCACCACGCCGCGGCGCGCTCACGAACGCGCGCCCTCGCTGCAGAACTACCTGCCGTCTCAGTACTCGGCAACGTCCACCCCGTCCTTCGCCGTTCAGCAAGCCACGCCCAACCAAGGCTTCCAGGCTAGCAGCGTGATCCCCTCCAACGCCAGCTCGTCCGCTGCTCTCCCAGGCGCCCTGCAGCCGGCAGGCGGCTCGCGGTCGACTGCCTCCTCAGCGTACACGGCCTCGCCGACGACCTCGACCATGCAGTCCCAGCCGCTGCAGAACAATGCCTCGCAGTACTCGCAGCCCCCATCCCGCTCCAATACTCTGCACAGTCACTCGCGGAGCAGCCCTAGTGTGGGCACGCTGGACGGCTCCTCCAAGTACATCCCCTTCAATCAGACGCCTGCTCAGACTCCGGTCACCTCGAACCCAAAGGCTTTCAATCTCTCCAATGCTCAGACGCCCCAATCGGGAGCTGGCCCCTCGCATAGCCCTTTGAACCTCACAGACATCCGATCACGGGCTATCTCCGACGCCAACGAGGGCCCCCAGGGCACTGCCTTCTTCAGCTACTCCGAACAACCCACGAATTCGAACTATCTTGCTCCGTTCCCGACCTACGCGTTCGATTGGTGTAAGTGGCCAGTGCAAGGCGGCTCCGGGGCAGGCAAGATAGCGGTTGGGAGCTATTTGGAGGACCCACACAACTTCA
The DNA here is from genome assembly GCA_002933655.1 of Cercospora berteroae. Classification (NCBI taxonomy): domain Eukaryota; kingdom Fungi; phylum Ascomycota; class Dothideomycetes; order Mycosphaerellales; family Mycosphaerellaceae; genus Cercospora; species Cercospora berteroae. The sequence goes on from PNEN01001682.1 coordinate 5,606, forward strand.
TACAGATATTGGACACGCACATTACACCTCAGGACGTCAACGTTCCCGGACAAGCGCCCTACGGCATAGAATACAGCAAAGTTGCAGAGGCCACATGCGCATACCCTGTAACGAGGATCCTTTGGGAGCCTCCAAGCTCGCAGAAGTCCAGTACAGATCTGTTGGCTACCAGTGGTGACCATCTACGGCTGTGGTCCCTGCCAGCGCCCTCCACACCGCACTCTTCGCACATCAATAGAAGTGCGTCTACGAACATTCGAGACCCGGCGCCCCAGAAGCTGCAACCGCTTGCTCTACTCTCTAACAGCAAGACTCCTGAGCACACCGCTCCTCTTACGTCCCTGGATTGGAATACGCTTTCTCCGAAGCTGATCATAACATCCTCGATCGATACCACATGTACCATATGGGACATTCCGACGCTTACAGCCAAGACGCAATTGATCGCTCACGATAAAGAAGTGTTTGACGTGCGATTTTGTGCGGGCTCCGTGGATGTGTTTGTTTCTTGTGGTGCTGATGGCAGCGTTCGAATGTTTGATCTGAGAAGTCTGGAGCATTCGACCATCATATACGAGCCCGCGGAGAAGAGTGACAAATGTAAGATTCATGCGATCCTAAAGTTACTCATCTCAAGCTAACTATCTCCAGCGTCCTCTCCTTCGGCATCCTCCCCATCGAAATCTCACATGCCCGCAGCGCCTCCGCTTCTTCGACTTGCCGCTTCCCCTCATGACGCCCATCTTCTGGCCACATTTGCTTCTGATAGCAACGTTATTCGAATCCTCGATGTCCGGCAACCTGGTACCGCGCTTTTGGAACTACGTGGGCACCAAGGCAACCTTAACGCGATCGAGTGGAATCCAAGTCGGAGAGGGATGCTCGCTTCTGGTGCAGATGATAGCACGGTCTTGCTGTGGGATTTGCTGAACTCGCAAAATCAAGCGTCTGTACCTGCTCTGAACGGCAACGGCACCGAGCAGTCTGCATCTACCGTGAAGGGACCTTTGGCCAACTGGAGATGCGAATACGAAGTTGCGAATGTATCATGGGCCCCGCAGAGCCAGCTTACGAATCAAGGCGGCGATTGGCTGGGAGTGTGCGCTGGACGCGGTGTATGGGGAGTAAAGATATGATTGAATGCTGATGATGATTTGACGATGGAAAGCAAGCGAGGAGTTCTGGTCGAGGCTTCGACCACGCAATATACTCACTGCATCTGACCCGTCTCGGGACGAGCATCACTCCTCAGCCATGCTTGGACTTCGGACCGCAAAGCTTTCATGACTCCACGTTCACGCCAGAAGTGACCTGCACCATCAATCTGTGCCCAGCGGACTTGCTTCTCAGGCGACTCCTTCTGGAGCTTCTCTGCCCACGAACGAAGTTTCTTGCTTGCCGTAAAAGTGTCGCCAGCTCCGAATACGATCAAGGTCGGATATTTCAGGCCCAAGACGCCCGTCTCTCCGTCGTTAGAGCTACCCTCAGTGAACGGTAGACCAGGCGACAGCAGTGTAGTGGAGAACGGCACGAGCACGGGACTGATCATCAGGTAGCGTACTACGATCTCTGGCCCTTTCTTGCCGTCCGGAAGCTTAGAAGTGCTTGCTGGTGTATTGCTCTCTCGATCCAAGGAGGGTCGTCGGGAATGCCCGCTGTGCCTACGCATGTGATGCTTGATATTGTGCGGCATATCTCGCATCACATCTACGCTTGTTCGAGAATCACGACTCCGACGGCGTTCTGATGCATCCAGCTCATCGCCTCCAACAACCACCGAGGATCGCAATTTGGTTGGAGAGTCATCCGAACGAGGTTGTCGACCACGGACTGTTTTGGGCGAAGTTGGACTCTGAGCGACCTCAATCGATTGTTTGGTTTGCTTTGCAAGCGTTCGAGCGCGCATGAAGATTTCGGAAGCTGCAGTGCCTCTTTCTGCCGTCTCGAAACGCTGCAAAATGGCCGGAACGCCTGGTAGTCGAGAAAGAATTAACGAGCCGAAGGAATAGCCTGCGAGTAGAAGCTCGAGAGGGCCATTTGAGGTTGTGTGATCTCTATAGAGTGAGCTGGGATCGAGGCTTGCGTGTTTGGCAGATAGCATGTCGGATCCAGGAGGCGTGCAAATGTTGCTTAAGTAGTAAATTGCAAGTCCGACTACTGAGGCGTAGTCGTCTACTTCTGGTCTGCCGGTCCATGATGTCTTTCCTGCTGATTTTCCTGCGCCTCTGTCGAATTTGTTAATGATGTACTGAGTTTGTGAAGTTGTGTTGCACCACAGCACAGCACTTACCTGAAATTGAACGTTACGATGATGTAGCTTTCCCGGAGGAGGCATTGGACGAGAGATAGCACGACTGGGTCGTCGTAAGTGCCTCCCAAGGGGGCATATGGATGTGCTATCACCGCGATCCGAGGTCTGGAGTCATTACTTGTGAGGAGATCTTGAAGGTTGCGGGGATGGTAGATGCGACATTCAAGGTTGGTTTCGTCATGCGCAGACGGGATCGTGAACGAGTATGTTGCTTCTGTCATGGCTCAGTGGCTCGTTCGTACTTGATCACAGCTGTTTTTCTCAAGTGGCGGCATCTTTTATACCTCCTAAGTCGTCGCGTTGCAGGGTTTGTTGTGCTGTCATGTCGATCGGACAGCTGCCTTTGGACTTGAAGTCGAAGTCCCGCTGTGGCGGATGCAGCTGCTGCATAGCTGCGGGAGCGCCAAGATTTCACTCACACCATGGCAAGAACTTAGGGAGAAGATAGATGAGCGTTCATTCGGTATCTATATCACGAGCTTGAGAAAAGAGTAGTTCAGGCGGCGGCTCTTCATCCTCCTCATCTATGTGTCGTGCCGTTGCGAAGCTTTGATCCAGCGCGTTGATCTCTTCGCCTGTGTCTCCCTGCGATAGATCATGGTCATCTGTATCTACTGGCCCATCATCAGCCGCTGTGAGAGCACTAGCAATGATCTTTTTCCCTCGACTGAGCGCATCAAGCTCAGCACCGATTGCAGCTTGCAATAGCTTCCAGTTGTTCTCTTCGGCTTTTTGCAATTTCGCGTGCAGTGATTCCGCGACTGTATCGATTTTGTCGAGTACCTGCTGCATGCCTTCAGCGTGGTCAGTGTTGATGTTAGGTGGATCCTCCCAGGCCGATTGCGAATTAGGCGATGACGGTCGTAGAACGGACATTTCGGCACGAAGTTGCTTCTCGAACTCGGTCACCTCTACAACTGCTTGCCGCCATAGCTCTGCGCCTTCGACGAGAGCAGACTTCTCGAACTCGATGTCCGTCTTGCGGTGGTCTACCTGCTCGCGACGTTCACACCAGTACTCTTTCGCTAGGTCAAGATTCCTGCGTTGAGGTGGTAATTGCCACACTGATGCTTTCGCTGCCACCGGAGACGCTGTTCTTGTATTTGAGCTGTCTGGACTTACGCGCAGAAACTTGTCCACGTCGCTCTCCAGAAGTCGCAGACTTTCCCTGTACGATGCCATGCGAGCCTGCACAGCGTTCTCTACAGCTGCGATCTGTCTCATGAGCTTGCGATGCTTGGCCTTCATCTCTACAAGACTCAGCTCTACCTGGTTGATGTCGGCTTGTAATGTGTCTGCCTCTTGCTTGAGCCGCTGTACGCGCACCGTCTCTTCCTCAGAGTCCACGCGACTTGATGCTTCGAGTAGGCCAGTCCGCTTCTTTTCCCATGTCTCGATCTGCCTAAGGTTTCCCTCTGTCTCTCTGAACTCGCTGCGAATGTCTGTGAGCTCCTCGTTCTTGAGGTTTGCCAACGCAACAATGCTGTTGTAGATGCCCTTGCGAGCGCTTCGAAGCCCTGGCTGTCGTCGAGCCGGCCGCCGTGCTCTTCTCGCGATAGATCCTGGCACGCTGTGCACCGTAGGCGTTGAGCTGCCCGTGGAGCTCTTATTGTCCACTGACCGGCCCTCTAGCCCTCGTATTAGACCTTCGGCTTGCGCATCGAGCAGGAACTGGAGATCGGCTTCGATGTCTTGCTGCTTGTCCTCAATTTCGGTTGGCTTTTCTACGAATATAGATTCGGCGACTGTCTCTTTTGGTGCTATGTATCGGCTTTGCACGATGGGTGGCGGGATCATCGATGCGGAAGGAGAGGGACTGCGCCATCGTGGGAGCTCGTGACTCGAAGTTGACAAGACTCGGCTCTTGCTCGAATATGTAGATGGTCTCCAGGATTTGCTGGCAGACATGGTTACTGGTGCTCTGAGGGATATCGCTGTCTAAGAGCGCGATTTAGACGAGTCGCAGGGTCTATGATCAACAGCAGAGCAGTATAACACATTAGCTCACGCGCATGATGGGCAACGTGCATACGGTGTTGGTGGTGAGTAGGTCGCACGCGAAGATGCATATGTCACAAGATCGCGTCCGCTGGTGGCATCTGATCAGCGGTGGCACACTTTTAGCGTGACGATAAGGAGCACACCGTCAGTGCTAGTCACACGTCTCTTCTTCACTTTCCTCGGCACTCAGCTCTTCTTCACTTGTAGGAACAAGAAACGAAGCTTCGGAAATCTGCGCATTGAGCAGCATACTCCAGCTACTCAGGCCATTCTGGATCTCTCCTTGCGGGGACGTGCGAAGAAGCATCTCCAGGCTGAGCCGCAACAACCGGGACCATGGATGTTCCTGAGGTCGGGGAGCCTCCTCGCTTTCTCTTGTTACTGCCACCGGTCCCATCATCAACAGATGCCTCCGCGCTGAAAACGGCTTATGCGGATACCATCAGTCAAGTGCTCAAAGAAGTTGCAGGTCACTCCGCCGATCATCCTAAAGCTTCGGTGTTAGAGATTGCATTGGCCTGTCCGCATCTTGTCGGCGCACAGTACGCACCACGATCGAGTCTATATGATCAGACTCAGTCACTGGTGGCGGGCGTGTACAAGCTCATCACTGTGATAGCTGCGCAAGAGAATATCAACATAGAAGATGCTGATGGCGTTGATCCTAGGGTGATCTTGGTAGCATGGTCTCCGGACACACCTAGTTCAGAGGACACACGGGGACCTTACGGACCTGTGATTAATCTCGAAATTCTCGCCAAATCGGCTCGCCAATGGCAGTTTGCATTTGGCGTAGAGTCCGAGGCAGGCGAGAACATGGTAAGGGCTTTCGTTCAGATGAAAGGGGCCGAGATCGACGTCGAGCGTGTTCACAACGACTCACCAGCTGAGACACTCTCAGCCACGGAGCATGATGTCAAGGCTACTGCGCCAGGGCAACCCAAACATCAGAAACACTACGATGTCGCCGTTGGTGGCACGTGGGATCACCTTCACATTGGCCACAAGCTGCTCATAACAATGACCATGTTCGCGGTTGATGTGAAAGACGCCTCCGAGCAACGTTCGGCAACGATTGGTATCACTGGAGATCAATTACTGGTGAACAAGAAGCATGCAAATCTGGTGGAGAGCTGGGTCGATCGTCAAAAGGCGGTCGCGACGTTCTTCAATGCGATCATCGATTTCTCCACACCTGCCACTAGGGGACAGCGGCATGCAAGCATTCAAGACGATCCTGGACCGAATGGCAAATCAATCGACATCCATTACCCCAGTGGTTTGATTGTCAAATGCACGGAGATTCAAGATCCTTTTGGTCCCACAATCACGAAAGAGGAGATATCTGCTCTTGTGCTCAGTGCGGAGACAAGATCGGGAGGGAAGGCTGTAAATGACAAGCGGCGCGAACAGGGATGGACTGAACTTGATATTTTCGAGGTCGATGTGCTCGACGCGGATGAGGATGGTGGAGGAAGAACTTCGAAAGAGGGATTTGACAGCAAGATTAGCAGCACGGCAATTCGGGAGAAGCTGGCAAGAAAAGGAAAGATGTAGTCTCTCCTGTGTATATCGCATGGCTGCTGGCCAGGTTGGAATTCAATGCATGTAGAACTCTCGAGTGCGAACGACGCTCGGCAATGCGGTGTCGAAGGCTGAAGTTAGTGGGCACTAGATGTTGCGCCATTGATGCATACGACCGGAGTTGCACAGCTGTATCAGTGTGCCTACATGGCAAGCGTGCATGCACACGCAGTAGAGTTTGTGGCTGGCTAGGTCGCGGTTGCTGTGAACCGACCGGCAGCGCAGCCATTGCACCGATGTCCCGACTTCCATTCGAACCTCGACTTGCAATCTTCTTGTCCCACGTCGCTTGCGGTGCACGTGGACCTTCTCTACTTGTTCGGTCACCGGTGTTACGACAGGTCGCGAAATGGAGTGCGCGCCGCTCAGGGCTTCGGTCGGCACTGGATACTCGTCACAATATGCACCGGCGGCGTGCGGCATGCAATGCAATGCGATCCCAGAAGGTGCGAAGTGGACGACCTCACCGCTCGGCGCGAGTTGACGACACGGGCGTCGGACGAGGCCAATCGCCACCGACAGCGCGTGTACGAGCGAGCGGTGTTCGCAAGCCACGGATGCTGTCGACGACGCCGCCGCGTGCAGTACTCATGCCATGGCAGTGTTGTTGCGCGCGAACGCGGCTGGTTTCATGTCATGCACCGGCAGCCTGTCCAATCGTGACGAAACGGAACGCATCGCGCACCATTGCGGGTGACGCGCATCCGGCTTCGAGGCCCGCACGTTTCGAGGTGGTGAGCTACTGCATGCCAACCTTGGAATTCTCCACTGCCATCGGGCCTGGCGCTCTCGACAGCAGATGCCAGCGCATGTCAGCCAGGATCAAGGGTCGCAGGCGATGATGGTTCGGCCTGGACAACCTCTTCGCCGCAGAGGCTGCGTCCCGCGCCCTCTTCCGAGCGGATAGCTGCATCGCCTTTGGCTCACCTGACCAGCGAAAGCTACCGGCCAGCTGCTCTCATTGGTGACGGTCGGACGACTGCCACTCGTCGTGGCTCCCGTGCGGTACATAGTTTGCTTCATCCTCTCCTGCGAGCATGACGCCGACTCTCCATGCAGCTCGGATTTCGTCATGTCATTCGTCCATTCCTTGGTCCTCCGCCTCGCCCTCTGCACCCACGCGACCTCCAGCAGACACGATTGACGTGCGGCAACCTCCAGTAACCACAATTGACTTGCGGCAGCCTCCCGTCCTTTGACCAGACCGTGCGAGGATCAAGCACCAGGACGGGCCATCGGGTCTGAGCAACGGGGCCTGCATGAGCTTCGTCGACAAGGCTCAGCATGAGTGGCGGTGGAATTGCACGATTGCCCACGGAACTCGTCGAAAGAATCCTCAGCTTCGTCGAGCCGGGACACCACGAGCGAGAAGTCGATATCGCGCAAAGGAGGCATCTGAGTGTCGAGAGTTTTGAACCCGCCCCTGCACCATCTCGCAGTTCTGTAGCAGACGTCGGCAGATTTCGCAGTGTTTGCAAAAGATTTGCGCAGATTGGTGAACCATTGCTCTTCACCCGGGTGGCGATCAGATTTTCCGAGGATGGACTCAAACGTTTAGAGCAGCTGGCGGAATGGAGTCATCTTGCAGCCCAGGTCAGAAGATTCACATATCTGGTGCCCTACTTCTACGAAGATGGTCAGTCTCTCAGCGCGTGCAAATTTTCAGAGCTGACGTGATGCAGATGCGCATGATCTAGATAGTCTGACAGAAGAGCTGCAGCAGTTCGGTCTAGGCAAGTCTGAGATCGGAAATTTACGTCGGAAGGAAACCGAGCAGAGAACTATTTGCACGAGGAAAGATGATGTTCGAATCCTCAAACGTGCGATTGCGAGCTTTACAAGACTGGAGCTGGTACAGCTTTTACGAGTGTCAGACCGGGAAGATGGTATCGTGTTGAATTATCTCCGAAGACACGAGGACGCCAGACGGAGGCTGAACCTGAGCTGGAATGCAGCATGCTCTCATGCATCACGGACCATCATCACAGCTCTGCTCACGTCGAACGAGGTGCCATGGTCAAGGTTCAGTTTGCCGATCCTGAGTCCGGACAGCGCACGGTTTTTGAGGCTCCAAGTACCAAACTCTGTCTCAACCTTGGCAGAGCGTCTCGAGGTACTCACTCTACACTTTGACGACAACGAAGATCTCGATGCCAAGATTCAGGAATTGTCAGTCGTGTTCAAGGAAGTGTTCACGAAGGCACGCAATATGAAGGCTGTCCACGTTGGGTTCCCTTCACACAGGCCACTTACATTACCGCTCGAAAGCATTTTCCATTATGTGAAATGGGAAAAGCTGGTGGCCTTCGGCGTACAAGGCTGGGAACTCGACGAATCTGAAATCATCGGTCTGGCAAAGCGACATCCTAACCTCAAAGGCTTGAGACTACGAGACGTGCATCTCAAACAAGGCAGCTTATGGAAAGATATTCTTGGCTTCTTACGATCAGACATGCTGGCACTGCAATGGGTCAGCCTCAGGCGAATAGGATACACCGCTTACTACCACTCGCAGCAATTCACGCAGGATCTCGGCACCGAATTACCCGACTATCCCCTGGGCGATCTCGAGAGCAGCAGCGACGAGGATACGGATGATGAAGATGTGCCACCTCTGGCAGGGCCAAGCAATACCGACCAAACGGATTCTGACGACTCAACAGAGTCGCAATTTGACGAGGACAGCGATCTAGATTCGGACGACGAACATGGACCCGAAGCGCACGAAGTTGATTTTCCTGCTCTTCACTCCCCGGATACTCCAGGTTCCGCTCCATGGTGCACATGTAGTGGTGGCGGTGGTCGTCTGGAATCTGCTGATCAGCTCGATGACGACGGCTTGAGAGTGGATAACACCAAGCGCAAGTACTGGGAAAAGTGGGTGCTCAGAAGATGTCCAGAACATGGGGAAAGATGAGGACATGTTCCGCGAGATATAAATGAAATAGTGATCAAGGCACATTAGTGGGAGGTGATGAGAGAGATATTGGGAATGGCCTGTGCTCGATACGCAAAGCTAAGTTAGTCCTAGTGCTGCATTGCGTTGGGCTAGTGCCCATTTCATGCACCCGCCCGCGTTGGGTACACGTCGAAGCCAGATCATGGCGATTCCTGTCTGCCCGCCCTACGCTGCGGGGCCAGGTCGAATGATCATATTGTTATACAAAGGCAAACGCCGAAAGCACCACTTTGCCGAAAGGACGGTGAGGTTTGCTCACTCTCTTGGCCCAGGCCGGGTTGCACTGCAAACCCCTCTCCGAGAAACTACTACCTTTCGCCGGCAAGGTACGCTCATACGTCAAGAGGTGCGCCTCCCATAGTATACAATCCACCACCACTCTGACGATCGCGTCCCTTTGGATCTTTCGGCTTTGGCTGAAAGTCCCACTGATTCGGCTTCTTCGCGACACCAACATCTTCACCAACGAGATCCCAGCCCTCTGCATCACCCTGAGACCGCTCTTTGGCGATCTCCATCGACTCTTCGAATCTCTTCTCGAAATTCTCCTGCACCTTTTGTGCTTCGGCTTCCGTGCCATTCTCCGAGGCAGCTTTGACGCACATGGCCAGCAGAACTTGCATGGTGTACATGGCGTCGTTACCAGCGTTGTGGAGGAACCAACCGGCCAGATTGAAATGAGCAAGGATACTGCCGAGGGATCGGGGATTTGGCTCGCGCATGTACTGCTTGAAGAGATCCACGGTGTCGAGGGTGTCGATGATGTTTCCGCGGTTGAAGATGTGGAAGCCGAGCTGTTCGCAGTATTTGACGTCTCCGGCTAAGTCGTGGCCGACGATGATGATGTTGCGCAACTCGCCCGCGCCGGTCAAAGCACCGCTGTTGATTGGGTTGAATGCGCCTTTTCGGCCAGGGGGTGGAAGAGACGGGAACTGATTCGCCTTCATCGGTCCTGAGAAAGGTTCCTGGAAGGATCCTGCTAGGACGCCAGCGACAGAGTTCGTGGAGACGAACTCGCTGTTGCCGAACTCGAATGCGCCGGGGCAGCCTTGTACAAAGTCCGAGTTCTTGTAGTTCTGATATTCGAGTACACGAATGTGGCGGCCGCGGATGAATTGGTGCCAGTTCTTCCCGTTCTCACCCGGCGCAACACCCTTCAGGTCGCGCGTGTCCAGTGTTGCCAGTCCGACTTCAGTGATCATGTGCGGTGGGCGCTCGAAGGCTTCGCAGTCGATCGCGATGAGGACTGGCTCTTGTTCGAATGCATATGGTGCAGGCTTGTCGGCGGCGATTGGGCTGGTGACCTCCGGCGACGTCAACTCCGTGTCGTCCGCTGGGCGTAGTCCGAAGTACTGCTGGCCTCGAATTGCCTGTCTGACGATATCCTGTCGCTTGACTAAGATCTCGGCATGCTTCTTCGCCCGGTTTGACTTCTGCTTCGCCTTATTCAACGCGGCTGCGGCATCGAGTCTCGCCTTGAAGGCTTCGGCGCTGCGATCGCCGGTTGGCACGGTGGACAAGACCATGTTCGGCTCGTGTTGTAGCTTCGCAACCCAGGATAGATAGGTCGCGCGCGATGTACAGCGCCCAAGGAAACGCGGCTGCAGGTTGTCAGGCAGGTCGGTGAAGTCAAGCACGAAGCCGTTCTCCCGCTGCCAGTCGTCGATGGCGATGTTCGCGTCCTGGAACTTGACGTTGATCTGGTCGATGAGTTCTTGGAACTGGTCTACGCGCACAAATGTGTGCAGGCCGTGCGAGTGGGTCGTGATGTAGTAACTGTTTGCTGTCAGCCAAGGAAAAAGTCAAAGTTAAAGCATGTGAAAACGCGAGCACTCACATGTCCCATTCACGATCATAAATCTTGTCCCGGTCGAAGAACGCAGTCGCGAGCGTTTGCGACCACTGTTTCGGCACGTACTTGTAGCAGTACTTGGTGACTGCGATGAAGGGCGACAAGGCAGTCCCAGCGGGAAGGCGCTCACCCTTCTTCACATCGAACGGAACCTTCACGTCAGCGCTCAACGCGCGGGAAGGCGTTCCTGAAGACTTTCCTGAAGACGTTCCTGGAAACGTTCCTGTACAAAAGGGTCTCGGACGCGCTTCGTAGTTGAAGCGCACCAGCTCCTCCGTCACTCCAGGAGCGCGTGGAAGATTTAGGTACATTTCAGTCTGGTAATCCGTGTCCCAGATGGAGCTCGGTCGTTCGGGTTCTTCTTTCTCTTCTGGTGGAGGGGGTGTCAGTTTCCGCGGCAGTGCCTCCTCACCGCCGATCATCTCGAGAAACAGGTCCATGCGGTTCGCCATTGTGGTCGTCTTCGAGTGAAGTTAGAGCCAAGTGGGAGAGGATGCTGAGGAAGAAGATCTGAGCAGACTGCAGCTGGAGTTTTATGGTGAGGGCGCGCTAGGTGAATTGAGGGATTCGAAGCATGTGATATTTACACTTGTTAGTCTGTCAAAGCGTGTGTGAGTGATCAAAGTGAAGAACAACTCGTGCCAGGTGCTACGGAAGTTGGTGACGAGTCCACATGTGAATTTGGGTAGTTGTTCAAAACGTGGGAGGCATCTCCAATCATCCCAACCACATTTGAAACGTTCACCTGGTTGACCTGTGTGAATGTCACCAGTTTTATTCACCGACATAGTATGTCGACAACGTGAGCGGCGTTGTGTTGTGTGGCCAGGCCCATGTGCAAAAGGAAGGGAAGTCGCGCCGTTCCGAAGTCCATCCGAAGCAGTTGCCAAGCACCCTTCACCTCCCTGTGGCCACGTCCGCATCGTGGAAACGCGCCCCAGCATCAACATTTACCAAGTCGACGGCCACGATGGACGGGAACAAGACTGCAGCCGAAGGAGATGTTCCCCGTGAGCCGCCGTCAGAGGCCGGCAGTGCGATAACAACACGACGTCTGGTCATACTCGCCTTCTGGGCCGTCGTAGTCCTGTTCGGGCTCCCGCACTGGACATGGACGACTTCGATCCCCCGATCTTCGCTGCCGCTAGATGCCATGAATGCGTGGGCAGAAGGAACTGTGAGATCTGCCAGAGTACTGCCCAGAATCTCAAACTGACACCGCCAGGCTTGCCAATTGCAGTATCCGATGAGTGTCCAACTGCAAGCTCCTAAAGTAATGACATCGCAGCAAGCCTTGGCACTTGCTGCGAACATCGAGAATGTGCTGAATGCACAAAAGGAGCTGCCTTTGCATCGGTTCACCCTCTCTGCCTCCAACGTGACAGCACACGACTCTGCATTGACAGTTGTTCTCGAGTCTGCCAAGGCATCCAGAGTGTCTCTGCGGTCATGGGAGCCGGTCTTGGATGTCAAGCTGGATCTTCAACCGCCAGTCAACATAGGCGAAGTCGCGCCATTTATTGCGCAAGAGATAACTCGGGTCTTCTGGGATGAAAGTGTCTCACTCGAGTACCTGCTCAGAGGAACCAACTTCGCCCAGGGCGGAGTCTCCGGCCAACTTGATCCTTTTGAACAGCAAAGGCTGGACAGTCGTACCACGCGTGCATTCAAGGCTGCCTCGAGCTACCATATCACTTTCTCGTTGTTCACGCCAGGCGCGACCCCTTCGGCATGGTCAGTCGACGAAGCATTGCAAGCATATATTTCGCCTCTCCTGCAGTCCCTATCATCGATTAGTAACTTCACTATCGATACACAAGTGCAGCTATATGCTTCCTCCAGCCCATCGATAGCCGGACCTGTCTACGACGACACCAGGAAAGCGTGGATCCTGAGTGCAAGTGATCTCACTGGTTTCGTGAACGCGGCTGAATGGCCACTGAACCCCAGTATCGGAGCTGGTCCAACAATCAATTTCGTGCTCTACGTCCCATCCCCTGACAAGAGCCCTCTTGTTATCGAAGGCGATGCTGGTACTAGCTGGATCATTCCTCAATGGGGCGGAATACAAATTCACAATGATCAAAGCAGATTGTCAGGCGAGCTCAGTCTAGATGATCTGCGATCGGACATGGTCATATTTGCAGACCAGCTAACAGCGCTCCTGGGTGTTCCGCAATCGCCACCTTCTCTGTCCCTGAAGATTGCCAGTCTGACCCGCGAGAGAACAACGTCGCTCATTCAGTCTGCCTCGTCCACGCTGGGTGCTCTTTCCAGGCTCACGCTCAAGCTCACATCGATTGCTATTCCGGACTCAGTCGCCACTTCAGTTGATGAAACACTTCATCGACTTGATTTGGCATGCAGCGACTTGCGTCAAGGCCGTTTCCAGAGTGCGCTGGCCAACGCTCGTATTGCTGAACAGCAGGTCGAAGGAGCGTTTTTCTCGCCAAGCATGATATCGCAGGTCTACTTCCCAGAAGAACATAAGGTCGCTGTCTATGTGCCTTTGCTTGGCCCAATGGCAGTACCGTTACTTATGTCTGGACTAAAGGAACTTCGTGCTTTTAGGCAGAGGAAACGGAAGACGGCGTAAATGAAGCAATCAAGATCGCATTGGCCGCGCAGGTGACGGGCAGCATCTCTGGTCTTCGCATATGGATCCTTGGCAGAATGTGGTAGCTGTCTCTTGATGCGATGCATACTAATCACAGAGTGCTCATGGCCTGGGCTTCCTGGTCTATGCAAGCCCGCCTTCGGAGTCCGAGGTTTGCGGGGCCGATCGTGGAAGCCTCGAGGTACTCACCGACACCATACTTTCGACACTTCATTCGCATGAGCAACGATACAAACATGATGGAACTTAAGCTCGACGAGGCGCCGTACACAATACACAACCTGCCATATGGTGTATTGTCAACTCCGGACGAGCCGCAGCCCCGGACCGCAGTTGCCGTCGGCGATCATGCTATAGACCTCGCCAAATACGCCAAGAATGGCACATTGAAGCGAATCGAGGAAGCACATGATATCGACCTTAGGGGAATATTCGGTCAATCCACCTTGAACGCATTCGCTGAGCTGTCATGGGAGGTTCGAAAGGAAGTCCGTCGACAGCTACAGACCGATCTGCAGGAACAGCAAGTTCCCGGCGAAGTGCTAGTACGTCTCGAAGATGCCATCCTTCACCAGCCAATGCAGACCAGAGGCTTCTCTGATTTCTACACGAGCCTCGACCATTGCAAGAATTGTTCTGGTGAATTGACATCCAAGAACATCTACAAGAACTGGTTTCACGCACCTTCTGTCTACAATAGCCGGGTAAGCAATTGCATTGATAATCCTGGGATTTGTTCTACATCAACGAAGTTCGACCCCCATCTTCGTTGGCACGAAAAGGATTCCATGTGTTTCTCTTGATGGTCTTTCCTGCAATGTCACTAATTCGGGAGCCAGGTAAGCTCCATCGTGTCTACACCTGCCGACATTCACCGTCCGAAGAATGTTTCCTGGTCAAACGGTATGGATTCGGAGCCGGTATACGGGCCCTGCAAGAAGCTTGACTTCGAGTTGGAGATGGGTTTTTATGTCAGCAAGCCAGTACCCTTTGGCGAGACCTTGGCAATCGAAAATGTAAAGGAACACATTTTTGGATTTGTCCTGCTGAATGATTGGAGCGCGAGAGACCACCAACTTTTCGAGATGAGGCCTCTCGGCCCTTTCCATTCGAAAGGCTTCGGAACGAGTATATCGAATTGGATAGTGCCATTGGAAGCTCTGGAGCCTTTCGGGACAACACCACATCTTGTTCAGAATCCACCACCCTTCCCTCACCTTACCTGGCCCGGCGAGAAAGATGGCGCACTTGATATCAAGCTCAGAGTCAAGCTTGTGCGAAATGGTGAAACGCAGATTCTCAGCACTAGTAACTTGAAGTATTTGTATTGGACTCCATATCAACAGCTCGTCCATCACGCCGCCAGCGGCTGTGGTATGCAGACGGGTGATCTCATTGGAACTGGAACGATATCAGGTTCTGGTCGGAACGAGCAAGGTGAAATGGCTGAGCTTGGTTGCCTATACGAGGCCGAAAGAACGAAGACCAGCGTCATGCCACCAAAGGTAGCTTCGTCAATCTACGAGGATGGCTATATTGAAGACGGCGATGAGATTGTTCTGGAAGGATGGTGCGAGACAGCGGAAGGCAAAGTGCAACTAGGCTTTGGAGAATGCAGAGGCAGGATCCTACCACCGAAGTGAAGAGCTCGTTGGATCAGGTAGAATCCGCGCGGCCAAAATTGTAATTCGTTTGAGCTAAACCATGTAAGACACACTGTCTTGCCCTTGAACAGATCGCGTGACCCCAGGCGTCGTAACTCTTGATGTGGGTGGAGATCTAACGTGTGTACACCTAACGACAAAAGAACGGAAATGAGTACATAAAATACAGCATCTGGTCCTCATTCGTTCAATTACAGGCAAGGTTCATTGAAGAATATAATCATCACCTGGCTCTGCCATTCATCGTTACGTTGGACGAAGCATGCAGCTCTCGTCACCGAAAATGATGACTTCGGACACTACCCGCGAAATCGCCGTTTTGTTACATCTACCTGCGTCAACCACATGCACATGAACCATCGTACTGACGAAGCCCAGCTCAAAACTGCGCGCCGCAGAGATTTCGTCTTACACCTTCACCTCGCTTCCTGTCGCTACAGCTCGACACCAGCAAGCCGGAAGCTGGTGCATCACTGGGTCTGCGGGAAGGTCCAATTCGTGGAAGATGAGTTCTTTCTGCAGAGAATCCGTTCTCATAAGTCTTTGAGAGAGTAAATCAGGCGACCTGATATTTGCGAAGCTAAAAAGGCGTTAGCAAGTCTGATTAGAGCATAAGAGAATCAAGAGACTTACGTCAAGTGTCAGAGGCCGTGAGCTATTCTTGCTCTGATCCCTCATGATACCGACCAGAGTCTCACTGTTTTGGAAAAGTCCAGTCTTGAGCGAAATGACAACGAACTGCATCCCCGGCCCGGCATGCTCTCGCACATATTGTGCAAGCTGCGTGGTGTTGGCGTGATCCAGCGCAGCATCGACCTCGTCGAGCACGAAGAAGGGTGAGGGAGCATATGTGTGAACTGCGAAAAGTAATGCAAGAGCCGCCATCGTCTTTTCACCTCCAGATAAGTGCTCCATATCTCTGAACCGCTTGAGAGGTGGCATAGCGTGATATTTGACACCAGTGAGATACGGCTCTTCTTCATCCTCTACATCCAGAGAGGCCGAACCACCAAGTGGGAAAGAGGGAGTCTTGGTAAGTTCGCGATAGACGGAACCGATTTGCTCGGAGATGTGCTGGAAAGCTTTGTTGAACAGGTCACTGCGCTTTTTGCGCACCTCGTTGAACTTCTTCACTGCCGTCACAGAGGCCTTCTTCGCATCTTCAAAGTCTTTCTGCACTGCATTGAGGCGTGTACTCGTCGCTTCGAGACGATCTGCTGAGCGCATGTTTGGCGCCATCTTGTCCAGGGCGGAAGAAAGATTATTAATTTTCTCCGAGAGTTGGGCTTCGCAGTCGTCGCTGCCATCTTCCTGAAGGTCGTCGTCGAGCTGCGTGAAGTCGATCTGTATGCCGTAGTCCTTGTATCTGGTGGTGGCAGCACCCTCGTCTTCGTCAACGTCCATGTCGTCGTCATCGTCGAGACTCTCGGCTTCCAGTGGAAGAGCATCAATCTTGCGACTATCCCGCTCCAACGGAACCTTGATGTTCTCGACTTTGCATGTTCGCAGCAGACTATAGCGACCACTGGCGGCTTTCTGCACGTCCGCGTCGAGCTCAGAAATCTCTTTCAAGGTCTTTTCTTGACCTTTGCTTCGTTTCTGTAGTTCGCGCCGAGCCTCCTGAACCTTCTCGCCACGCTCATCGAACGACTTCTTCAGCTCATCAAGCTGTGCTTCCAGCTCCTCGATGTCCTCGTTGATCTGAGCGAGCTCAGCAGCGATCTCATCTTTCTTCCCCTGCAGCAATGCGAGCTGATCTTTGTCACGCTTTGCGGCGGCCTCTGCCGACTGCAGTCGGGCCTCGGCCGATTGGAGTCTCTGTTTTTCGAACACAAGTTGGTTCTCGAGCCTCGAAGTCTGCTTCTTGAATTCGAGTTCTTTCTGGCGAGCCTCTTCTTGAAGCGCGCCATTCTGCTTCTCGTACTCTCGGATGTTCTCGTAGCCAGTGCGCTGGCAGAAGTTTGCGAATATCTCGTCTTCGACATCGGCCACTGTTTCCTCTTGCTCGCCTAAGGACGCACGCAAGGTGACAACGCCTTCTGCTTGTTCCTGATATTTTGGCTGGAGTTCTTCGAGCTGAGATTCGAGATGCTGTAATTCCTTCGACTTGCTTTCAATGTTTCGATCGAGTGTCTTTAGCTCCTCTTGTGCGTACTTCTGTTTGGTATCTAGGCGTGCAAGCTCCGTACCAAGCTGCTCTTCTTCTGCTTGACGCTTATGCCCTTTGGGCAGCGCGTCGAGGTCGCCTCTGAACTTGGCGATCAGCTGTTCCAAGTTCGAGATCTCAGCATCGTCGAATCGTCGCTTGTTGCCACCAGGTCCGTCACCACCGGTCATGTTGCCACCCTTGTGGATGACTGTGCCGTCCTGGGTGACAGCTTTGGCGTCCACACCGCGCTTGTACACCAGTTCTTTGGCGATGGCAATGGTATCGGTCACGATTGCATTGCCGCATGCAAAGCTCAGTGCTCGCTCCAAATTTGTGTCGAAATCGATGGTGTCGATCGCCAACCTCATACCAGGATGCATGCCGCGCAGATTCGCATTGGCTTGTTTGTGAATGATCGTATCGAGTGGAATGAACGTCGCTTGCCCTCGATGCTGTTCCTTGAGGTATCGAATGCATTCGCGCGCCGTCTTCTCGGAGTCGACAATGATCGCATCAAAATGTCGACCTAGCACCGTGGACACTGCCGTCTCGTACTTCTTCTGCTTCGGCCGAACCAATTGACCAAGCTGTCCTTTGACTCCCGGGTAGATTCGTCGGATTTCTGCAACCATGGCTCGCTGATCGGCTTCTTTCCTGGTCTCTCGTTGATAACCCTGTGCTTCAGCATACCTGCTGAGCACTTGTTGCAGCTTCTCGTCCAGCTCTCGTCTCTTCTGCTCAGTTCGATCGCGGTCGCTGATCAGCATGTTGATAGCCTTTTTCTTCTCCGCAATCTCCTTGCTCGTGGACTTCATCTTTTGGTTCGTGTCATTGCGGTGCTGTTGCAGCTCCGCAATGTCCTCTCGAAGATTAGCGATAAGTGCTGCAGTGCTGTCCACTTTGGACTTCAGCGAATTTGCAGTTTCTTCGTCAGTCTTCAGTTGGCGTATAATGTTCTCAATCTTGTTTTGAACACTGCCCGTCCGCTTGTAGACCTCTTTCTTGAGCCGCTCGAGTTCTTGTAAGTCCTGCGGACTGAGTGCACGCCCGGCTTTCTGCTGCTCAGCATGCCACTGGTCCTCCCATCGCTTCTGCGCTTTCTGAACCACGGCAAGCTCTTTTTGCATCTTCTCAGCAGACGCCTGCTGCTGGTCTCGGTCCTGCGTGATCTCATCGATCCTCGTCTGGAACTTTTGAATGTTCCTGCTGTATATCGAGAGCTTCTCGTCCACTGGAACCAGCTTCTGCTCTTGCTCCTCGGCATCTTTCTGCCGACGCTTGATGTCGCGCTCGCACTTGCCAAGTTCGCGCCCAACCTTGGCTTGCTCTGATCTTGCGGCCTCTAGCTTGCCCTCGAACTGCCTCACATTGCGGCGAAACTCTTTCAGCTCAGCTTGGTGCTTTTTGATCTCGGCAGTGCTGTACTCGATCGCGCGCTGAAAATGGAACAACTTCCAGAGGACATGTGTCACAACAGCTTGATCGCGTTCATCTCTGGTTTGCTCATACTTGTCAAGCTCCGCCTTCTGTTTCTGGTATTCTTTGATCTCGCCATTGATCGTACGACGCGATTCGTTCTTCAGCCCTGATTCCGCCTCGGCCGCTTCCTTCTCCTCCTTCAGTGCCTCGTACGGAGCTTTGTACTCCAGCGATCCACTGATTTGCTCGATCAACCGAGTCAGGTCCTTCGGAGACTGCGATGCTATCGCTTCCACGTCACCTTGAAACACGAGAAAGTTGCGAGCTTTGATCAAGATATTCTCGGCCTCGAGGGCTTCATTGTAATTTTTGGCCGTGACCGACTTGTCATTGATGCGGTACTCAGACTGTCCGCCGGCAGTAATGCTGCGCTTCCATTTCTGGACTTCGCCCGCATCATCCTCGTACACAGCCATTACCCACGCCGTCTGTGGATCGTTGCGCTGGCTTCGCGGCTGGTCGGCCTCGTCCTCCTCATCTGACGCGACGCCATTCGTGCCCTCCTCAGCCACCGTGCCATCTGCGTTGATCTTGGAGTTCTTCATTACACGACCGCGATACACCAGATCCTTCAGATGGGTGGAACGCAGATGAGTCGACTTGATGCCAAGCACGAAGGAGATGGCGTCCATGGAATTGGACTTGCCGGATCCATTAGGTCCAATGATGGAGGTGAAGTAGCTGTCGCCAAATTGCATGACATGGTGGCCGCGGTAGGACTTGAAGTTGTACAACTCCAAGGCGAGAAGCTTGCCCATGGCGAGTGTCGGATCGGGAGGATGCGCGAAGACGGCGAAATCGACTGCGCTTTCGTCACGCGCGGGTCACGTCCGGCGCACGCCCCGACGCGGTGGTGTTGGTTGTATAGACGGCGGCGTGATGGTGTGGTAGGTCGTGTCGCGTGCACAGGGTCCGGCGGGCAAACACGAGACGCGCTCTCTTCACGCGTAGCCTTGGCGCTGCCAGGGTGAGACAGCTTTCTCCAGACGGTGACGTACGGGCGGTCGACGTCGACACGGGCACCAAACACGCCCGCCCATTTGCTCCTCTGCCGACTCGCCTGGTGCGCGACACGGTCAGCCTGCGACTACGCGTGCTTGCGTGCTCGCTCGCAGTGTACTCCGCCCGACAACCCGCGTCGCCTCGTGAGCGATTGTCGCTTTCCTGACCGATTTGCACCGGGAGACCATATTGCCTGAGGGCAGCCTGTTGCTGGGGCGGTGTCGTTGGGGGCATGCCCATTACCTACCACTCTGAGTTGCGCAGGCCTGACTACGCAGGACATCGCAGCAGCTACCTCGACATCATCCCCGAGGACGAGCTGGAAGCCTACGACCGGCTGGACGATATCACGACTCCGAAGAGGACGACGCACCGAGCCGCCGCATTCGATATGACGCAGGAAACAGATGAAATGGCGGCCGCAAAGATGGCGGACCTCAAACCTCCCGCCGAAGATGCTGCAGGGCGGTCAAGCAGCGACTCACTTCACCCACAGGCTGAAGACTATCTGACCGCTGGAGGCGGCTCGCCAAGCGGAGCTAGTACGCCTGGCACGCCAGGGCTGTCGCGAACGAGCAGTTCAGAGGCTGATTATGGTGGCTTCGACTTTGACCCCGAATACCCCAGTGTGGACCGCCTGAGCATGTTCGACATTCTGGAGAACTTGGCATTACCGCAACGCCTCGAGCGCATGCAGAACGTCATCCACGACAACGCTGAGAAGTTGCGTAGACAGAGGCAGAAGCTGACCCGCCGCGCCCTATCCAGCAAGAATGTCGTCGTGGACGAATGGCGCAAGAGGGTGCCTGTTCCAGAGGAACAATTGGACAAATATCGGAGACGTATGAAAGCGTCGGTCGAACGTCTCAACAAAAGATGGCACGACAACAAGACGGTGTCCCTGCTGGAGAAGATATCCTTCGTCACTGCGGTGCTGAATATCTTCATATCGGGCTACCTCATAGGTGCTTTACCCGAGTACTTCCACTACTGGTACACTGCCCAGTTGGTGTAAGTTGCAACCCTCCCTGCTGTCACCGCCGTCCATCGAACTGACGCTGCGCAGCTACTTCATGCCCATACGATGGTACAAGTACCACAAGATTGGCTTCCACTACTTCCTTGCCGATCTTTGCTACTTTGTCAACATGCTCTTGATCCTGTCCATCTGGTTCTTCCCGCAGTCAAAGCGCCTTCTGATCAGCACTTTTTGTCTGGCATTTGGCAATAATGCAGTTGCGATCGCCATGTGGAGGAATAGTCTGGTCTTTCACAGCCTGGACAAAGTAACCTCGTAAGTTCTCCACAAGGAAACCACGTACTGACCGCCGCCTAGACAACGACGTATGCACAATTTTACATCCTTCTACCCCTCACTACGCCATTCTCTCCCCTCTTCTCCCTCTGTAATGAGCTAATCAATATTCTCTAGGTTGTTCATCCACATTATGCCTTGTGCAACGCTTCACGTTCTTGTCCACTGCATACCTCAAGAACTGCAGCTGCAGAGATTCCCGGCCATTCACACAATCAAGTATTCGACTTCAGATGCACCGGAACACTACACCCTCAAGGATATGATTATCTGGGCGACTCTGCCTTACGCAATCTGGCAATTGTCCTACCATTTTCTCATCACCGTACGAAAACGAGCAAAGATCGCCGCAGGTCGTCCTACGTCGTTCACTTGGCTCCGCAAATCTTACAAAGGCAACTTTCTCGGAAAGTTCGTCCTTTCTTTCCCCGAGTCCCTTCAGGAGACAGTCTTCATGTTCATACAGTATAGCTATGCACTTCTGACTATGCTGCCATGTCCCTTTTGGTTCTGGTATCGATGGGCAAGCGCTAGCTTCATGATGCTGGTCTTCAGCTGGGCAAGCTGGAACGGAGCTAATTTCTACATTGAGGTCTTTGGAAAGAGGATGGAGAAGGAACTGGACCAGCTGAGGAAAGAAGTCGCGCGAATGTCCAAATCGCCCGATATCACGGGACAGGATGGGCTTGCCTTCAGCCCAATGGCTAGCCCTGCTGGCCCCACGGGCAGCAATCAGATGGGCGGAGGAGTGGGCTCATCGAGCGCGCTCGACCTGGGTCCACCAGCCGATGCACAAGGGTACAACAGTCCGGGCACAGAAATTGATGATGGACTTCATCAGAGGAACAAGAGCATCGACGCGATACCGCTGCTCGATGGTAACAAGAGCGCAGATGGACAACCTGGCAAGAAGAACATATAAAGATCTGGAATGGAGAATATAGGCTGTTGTTGGCGTTGCGGCGATCCTGCGATATACCCCCAGAC
The DNA here is from genome assembly GCA_002933655.1 of Cercospora berteroae. NCBI lineage: Eukaryota > Fungi > Ascomycota > Dothideomycetes > Mycosphaerellales > Mycosphaerellaceae > Cercospora > Cercospora berteroae. Next base: position 27,526 of record PNEN01001682.1, read on the forward strand.
TTTATTAGAGCCTACATGGAACTTCGGCAGTATAATAAGCGATATCGATTACCAGTATTAAGTTGCTGAACTTAGGGATGTTGCATACGAGATTCGGTATATAGTATATACCGTAAATTGA
>PNEN01001683.1:0-28699 GCA_002933655.1 Cercospora berteroae
AGCTACCTAGTAGCTACCTCGCATAAACTGAACGGATTAATACATGTTCCGTTCCGGTGCGGAGGCGGAGGTAGTGGCATATATAGCTAGCTCGTTCGCTACCTTTCCTTTAATATACATGAATTATTATACCACCTTTTGAGCCTAACTGAATACCCTCTGCAGAGGTACCTTACCACACGTACGACATTGAAAAATATCCAAGGATGTAGCCAAACTACCAAAGCGTCTGTTCGTTCATATTGGTTGTCAAGATAATATACAGCTTGCTGGATAATGGCCAGAAAAATCTCTCCACGACCATTTCAGTGGAAGAGGCGTGGCAGTGGCGCTGCTGTGCCTATGTCAGTGATGAGAATCGACGACAATGTACTGCAACCCCGGCATACCTGCAGTCGTTCCAGCTGCCGGCGAATCCTGCTTGCGCTGCGTCGATTGTGACATTGGGTTACTACCCTTCATCAGTACAGCTCACAGAGCTCGGACGGCGAATCCCACTCTCCAAGTCTCAACTCCGTAGACCAGCGTTCGTACGACTTGATCTGTTCGCGCATTCCACGTGCGTCGTGGTGGGGCTCAAATCGGAGGTCAAGCTTCGTACTCGAGTTTGTGCGGACGAGCCATATGCCCCCGCGGATAAAACTGGCGCTCTCTAGAAGCAGGTCAGACGGCCTCGGTGGAGGCTCAGTGCTCAAACAGCAACGCAGTCAGTCGAGTGCTCACTGTCAGAGCTCGCCCAATCGGGCATGCTCTCGTCTTCGTCACGTCCAGTATAGCCATCTCTGCCCGTCCTATGCTGAAGGTTGTGATGGGGTGTCGTCACATGTCGGAGCCAATTTTCTACGGTATCAGACACATACCCGCAGTCGTCATGAACGCAGACTCTCTGTCGCACCTCCAGCGTGAGATTCTCACTTTGCCGTAGTAGCCGGTGGTGACAGCCTTGGAGCTGGCAAGTGAAAAAGTAGCGCTCTGGTAGCTCATCCTGATCGCCGGTGACCCGATCAGTCTCTCTTTCGACGGTCCAGTCACATCGCTCGTGCTGCTGCATCTCCCAATCTGGCTTCCATGATTGGAGGCTGTGTGTAACGGGCTTCATTGACACCAGGTGTTGTTTCAGCTGTTGCAATCGAGCTAAGGCTGAGGACTGAATATTGTAGGAGTCCATATCTCGAACTTCCATACGAGCCGCGTGGTCACATTCGAAGTTGACATCATTGCTGGTCTGGCTATGTTGTCTCAATTGCTCTCGCGAGAGATGCTTGTTGATTCGTTTCCATTCGTGCCGCCAGCGCCACTCTGGCCGCCCGTCGTCTTGGTATACAACTTTGCCGTCAGAGCATCGTTGGTAGATTGGCGTTGTTGGACCCGAATATGCATTATTCTGCATAGAGACAGAGCTCCGCGTAGTGCCCGTGTACGCCGATTGCTTGGACTTCCAAACTCCATCCCACGCAGTGCCATTGAATGAGTCTGGCGACCCCTCACGGCTCGAGGTGCTTTGCATAGGGCTAGAAGATCCGTAGACGAAGTCCTGGTATTCACTCTCGACATCTTTGACCGATGCTCCGTATTCGCGAAAGGATTCGTTCGCGGCGCTGGTCGCCCGACCCTGCTTGGAGACTTGAGCAGGTAATGGAGCACTTCTGGAAGATGACCCTGGCTCTCCTACTCGTTTTCCTAGTCCCAAGAAGTCACGAGACTGTATTTCGGCTTCGATACCGGGGGCTCCAGAAAAGGCAGATCTTGTAAGATCTTTGGCAGAGCCGACGATTCGGTCGACATAGGAAGCTGCCATTGCCATTGATCTGCGCCTACATTCAATGCTGACTTATCAATGAAGGTTGAGCAAGTGAAAACCGGTTAAACTTTTGGCCCGCAGTGTGCTGATCGTCTGCAAAATTTTGCGTGGCCGCGATTGTCTCTGGAGCTGCAAGGCGAGAATGATTTGTGCACACTCTTGACATATGAGAGCGCTGTACCGAAGTGGAAGACGCGCCTGCGAGAGTGTGGCGAGTCTGTAGGCGGTGGTGGTGAAAACGTCTTTCTCGAAGTCGCTGTTGCTCGCATCGGCAGCTCGGCGTTTGCAGGGATGCTGTCAGATGCAGAGGCCGAGGAATCTCTTGCCGCTTCCAGTCGCGCTATCCTCCTCCTACTCTCCTCCGCTGGTGCTGATAATACTACGACAAGAAGCAAAAAGAATGCACAGCAAACGAGATGAGAAACGGTGGCCGAAAATGCGCACAGCAGAGCGTCATGTACCGCTGCCCTGGGCGAGCATCGTTCCCCTCACGGAACCCTCGCGCAACTGGGGAACTGGATGCATGGGTGCAGCATCTATTGCGGTTCTCGGAATATCTCGCGAGCACGCGACCTCATCCACGTCCATATGCTTATTGTGCATTTACGGCCCTCATCGAATATATCGCACGGTCGTCAAATATGCCTTGCTGTCCAGTTCGGCCAACCACTCTTCGACACTCGCTCTTTTCCAGCCTTCTTGGGCGGCGATCTCTTCGAAAGCATGGATGCCGTCCAAATGCAACATCAGTTGCGGCAACACGTCTCGCAAGTCGTGGTTTCGGACAGAGCTCTTGAGAGCATCTACGAGCTTCCGTTGCTCTTCACTTAGTTCTCGTGGGTCGTTTATGTTCACGTAAACTTCTGGCGCAGTCTTGTCTCCTCCTGCCTGAGAGCTGATCTGCGTCTCACGGCTGAACCGCCGGGCCTGTTTGCTGAGGGGCGTCGAAGGTGCAGCAATCGCAGTACGCTCGGAGCTGACGCTGACGACGTCGTCATCGACAGCCCTAGACTTGGGCGAAAGCAAGTTATTGCGAGTGTGCAGAGGACGCTTCGGCGTTTCCCCCTTCGCCTGTGTCTGTTCAAGTAGATTCTTTGGCAGTTTGAGCCAGCCGTACGTCTTGAGCTGTACCACAAGACCATGGCGGACGAGGTAAGACAATATATTCATGTAAGCGGTGCGATGGTCCCTGCTCGGGATCAGAAGTCCGTACTTGATCGGTTTGCCGCTCAGGACTTTGAGCATATTTGGGAGCGTCGGCAGCGTGGGAAACAGCTTGTGGTAAGCACTGATGTGCTGCTGTAGGTCTTCGAGCGGTGCATCTGGTGCTACGACATATGTGTTGCGCTGGTGCAAGGGAGATATGATTCGCGCCTTACGCCACTTGAGCAAATGTGACGCCATGTACAGTACATCATCCACAGGCATGCCAACATATGCGGCATGCTTCTGTAGATTCTTGGTCGGCGTGTGCTCGCGCACAAATGCTGCCAAAGGTGAGGCGTCCGGGTGTGATAGGTCGAGAAGAAGATTCTCTTTGCTGTCCAGGAGCAGAATCGCCGAGAGCGGACCCAGTTTGGCGTCTTCCTTCGCACCAACATGATTCGGATCGCTCAAATGCAAGGACATCTCCATACCATTAAGCCTGACTCCGGCGAGCTCTCCTCGCGAGACGCGATCGAAGATTTCCTTCAACGTCCAAGCTAGCTCACTTGTCTCAACGATCCGCGTCCAGAGCTCAGACATAGATATCTGTGACTGCCTAGCTTTGGTCCTGGTCGCGAGGATCCTGCGGCTCTCTGCTTGCACGTAATTTGCTTGCTTCTGGCAGTAATGTAGAGCTCTGCTGAATTTCTTGGCCACTTCTTGGTAGATTGCTTGCGTTTCCGCTTGTGCTTCAGCACCTCTTCCACGCGTTACGAAGACAACATGGAACATAGACATGCTGCCATCTGTCGTCGGATCTGAACCAGTCGAAGAGACTGTCCGCATTGATGTTCCCAGCGCGATGTGATCTTCAGATTCGAAGCTGTCAGGTACATGGGCGAAATCAATTTCGCTGCCTGGAGGGCGAGGCGAAGGTGTTTCGCGACGATCCAAGGTCAGGTTCGCCAGATCAGTTGCGTCCTTGTTCGCAGATGTAGAGGACGCATCGGCATTCTTCGGCGCCCACTCTCCATCCTCTGACGCATAGATTGGATGGCCAACAAAAGACGACCCGTTCGAATTGATCTCAAATTTCTTCCTGTCACACCAGCGGCCTGGCGATAGCACCTTCTCCAAGCTACCTACGGAGCATCCAAGAACTCGTGGACCGGGCGGCTTTTGCGCGCCATCTAGGTTGCGCCGGGCATCATCAGGTACAATCAGTGGCGATTCGGCGCCCAAGTCGTCTCGCTCATGTTTGTTGTCTTCTTCTTCTTCTTCTTCTTCCTTCTCAGAATTGGAGTCATCGACATCGATCTCCGGGTACTTTCGCCTGGTCTTATAGTCGGGTTTCTCAGGATAATGGAATACAAGTCTTGGTCCGGGGCGCGTACGCGTGATTAGCAGGATCGCAACGAGTCCACCGCCGCGCTTCGCTCCTTCTTTCGGATCCATTTGCCATTTTACTGGTCCACGGCAGTGCTGTGACCAGAACAGCCGAAGAAGGTTTGTTGAATGAGCGGTATTGTTGCAGGTGAGCTCGGCAACCTCAAAAAACGCGACGCGGCCTGGACGCGGTGTCAATATTTGATGAGAAATTGAAGGTTTTGTGCATTTCAGTTCCACAAGTCATTCGTCTATTCATCGCGAGCCATGCCATGCTGTGATTCCAACTATGATACAGGGCAGGTGAGCATTTACACGCTGCTGCAGCATGGGGAGCGCAGTACTGTGCCAGCCCGCCAGCCTCTAATGTACGCCCGTCGCATCTCAAGCAGTTTCATGCCCGGCCATCTATTGGATGCTCCTGAAGAAGTCCATGACTCCCGTGAAAACCACCAGGAGAATACCGCCTCCTGGTCCGAGTCTCAGCACCTTTGGCAAGAAACCCTTGTACAGCGCGGCGAATCCTTCCTCCTTCGCGACCGTGCCCAAGGCTGGCCAGGCCCAGTTGTACTTGGGTACTCCACCAACGACCTTTGTGCTGTTCTGGATTCTGCTCTTGACCACATCCATTGGAGTGTTGAGTATCGTTCCAACAGTTCCTCCAATACTGCCTGAGATCAAGTCGTTTCGCATCTGGATCGACTTGTCTCCAGTGGGATTTGCTGGCAGCAGAGTGCGAACTTGGAAGATGCATCCAAAGTAGCCACTGTTCCAGAGAATGTGGCGCCACATGGTTGACTCGAGGCCCTGGTAGAGGGTAAGTGGGCCTTCGTTGCGGATGATTTTAGTGACACAGTCAATCATGCCATTGTACTTGGACGCTTGCGCCTTGTCTAACCCAGAGTTAGTGGTCGCGTTGTTTTCCAGGACATCGAAAGATCCTCACCCTGTAATCGAATCTTCACCAACTCGAACGGCACCACCACGAAAGCCTCGGTCGCACCAGCAGAAGCTCCGGTGAGAATCGACAGAGACTGATTCATCTTGGCCACGCCGAAGAAGTTCCTGTAGAACTTTCCCCACTCGTCGTTGGCTGCGAATTTTGTGGCACGTTTCGGTGCCTCCATGAGGATAGGGGCGGAAATGCCTCGATAGAGACGCGAGAAACTTCGTCGCGTCAGCTCTGGCGCTCGATGCACACTCAACCATTCCTCCTTCCGTATCCACAGCCGCCGCCGCACGAATTTATCACTTACCCTTCATTTTTAACGATTTTCTTGAAGCAATCTCCCATGCCGGTGTAGAAGTCCTGGCCTGGAATCGGCACTCTGCCCTGGATCTGACTGCGCACATTGCGTTAGATGTGCTCCGACTCAAACAGGTATATCCCATTGCCTACACTCTTGTCTTGACCACGTCGAGCGGGTACATGACGAGAATCTCGGAAACACCAGCCACCGCACCAGCGGCGAACTGGTATATGAACGGAAGCGGCTTATCGGTCGACATGTTGGGCGAGGTGGTAGCGGTGTTGTTGTGCGAAGCGGTCGAAATGTGATTTAATGGTGGGCGAGTACCGGCCGGTAGTGCAGTCGTAGACAGGAAGAGCGGAGAGTGAAAGTAAAGTGGTTCCAATGGTATGTGGAACTGCAGACAAAAGTGACTGAGAGCTCGAGTACAATCTGGTTAAGGTCAGCTCCGAGTCATGATCGCGGCGCGGCGCGCATTGGTCACCACGTGCCACATGCGTTTCGCGTGGAGCCGCAGCTTCACCCGCACTTGACTCCACAGGGTCTGCATCTGATGGAGCTCACTTCTTCACATCGAAGTGAAATCTTTCAAATGCACATGATGACACGCACGACAATGAAACTCTCAATTTCACTCACTGTTGATGCCATGACAACTTCTTTCCATGCTTGAGTCTGCAGTCCCACCCAAAATTGGGGAGCGGACGTGGGGCAGTCACAGCAAGCACGTTCAATCCCGCGCTGTCCCGCTCATCGCCGCTGTCTTGCGCCTAGCGTGGTCGTGGAGTATAGAACTGCATCAAGTGAGGTATAATGGGATCTTGTTGAAAAGATTGATGTGATGAGATTGCAGAGCTGTGTGTCTCAGAAACCTCAAAGTCACAGAGACTATATCTCCGTGACAGGTGTTTGCCAAATCAAACATAGGGCATACTAGAATATAGGAGCTAGATTCAGTGTTTCGGACAAACAATTTCATCCACGCCACGAAAGCGGAAGGCGTCAGATCATGGACTTGCCAATTTGGTTTCAGGATGTCGAAGCAGCATCGTCTTGCTTGATACAAGGAAAACGCAACGAAGTGAGAAGTCGGGTATGGAGTGGCATGTTACCACCAGAGTACAGCATACTATCTGGATCTGACTTCATTCTATACACACTAGTGTACAGCGAACGATCGTGAGCTATATCATCATATAGCATTCCTCTGTCTGCTGCAGCAATTCGATTGTGCTGCAATCAGGGATTCATGAGAGTATTCCATCGTTGTTACCGCTCCATCTATGCCTTGAAGTCGGCGAACTGCTGGCAGTTGCATCGGTCTGGCTCAGCACCGCAGTCGGTCAACGGATTGCCCTCAATGACAGCGCGGGCACGGCAACCATTCCAGACACCGCAAGACAATGTGCACCCGGCGTCAATCTGTGGCTCTGGCACTGGCGCTGGCTCGCGCTTGACCTTGAAGTCAGCGAACTGTTGGCAGTTGCATCGGTCAGGCTCGGCGCCACAGCCGGTCAATGGCTCGCCCTCGATGACGGCGCGGGCACGGCATCCGTTCCAAACACCGCAGGAAAGTGTGCAGCCAGCATCGATTTGTGGCTCAGGAGCAGCAGCACGCTTTGGCTTGAAATCTGCAAACTGTTGGCAGTTGCATCGGTTTGGCTCGGCTCCGCTAAGGGGCAAAGGTCAGTATGCGAACGTGGTCGAGGTGTGAGAGGTATCGAACCAGTCGGTCAAAGGGTTGCCTTCGATGACAGCGCGAGCGCGGCATCCGTTCCACACGCCACACGAGAGTGTGCAGCCTACGTCGACTTGGGGAGCAGCTGAAGCACCAGCGGCGCTGAGGATGGTCATAGCAAGGATGGTGAATTGCATTATGGCTGATGGAGTATTGATTTGTTGGGAGTGGTTTTTGTTTCTGTGTTCGTTGTGGTCTTTGTTGCTGAGGATGATGTTGTTTCTCAGGCGGCCGGAGCAAGTCCTTATATATCTTGTCTGCGTAGGGCACCGCACGACCTTCGTCATTCTTTCTTCTGGTCGTTCCCAAGTTTCCACTCACCCAAAGACCCTGATGGTAGGATGAAGTCGCTGTCCGACGTGTCGTTCGTGGCGATTCGGGATGAGACAGCATCGCGCCAGCCCAGGCGCATATCATACCCATTGTGTCGCAGCAAGCGAATCTCGAGTGCATCTTTCGCTCGATGTGTACGCAGAAGCGAGAGACCCTGATGAAAGTGGTTCTGGAGCATCATGGTTTGACGTATGCTACATTCGTATTCTCTCCGCCAAGAGAGTGTCAGCGTGCGGCAAGAGCTTCTGTCCTGACCCTACTCGTGCTAGATGTGCTAGGTGGAGTCGGAGTGTGCTGTGAATAGACCAGTCGCGAGTCTGGACTATAGCATGTGTCGCAGTATGCTGGCTGACGTCGGCGAGTAGTGATGGTAGACGATCTCAATCGGGTGAGCTGTAAATGGTTGGCTGTAGCGCAGAAAGCCTCCCCAGCAAGATCTTCGCTATAGAGAAAGTGCACCAGTGACAGTACGCCTCAAGCGACCGGGCATGGGCGTGCTTGCCCGAACAGATTCACTCCAAGTCTCCAAGCAGCTGGGCCAGGCTGGGGTTGCCTGTAGCGATTCAAGCTCAGCACGTGTTGCACAAGCGGAGGCGTGCCCTATTCTCCACATCAATTGATCGGCGCGTTATGAATGCACAATTCTGGAGAATGCAGCATTGCAACGTTCCAGTGCATGGCTGATTTGGAACATCGCCATGATGACCATCTCCACGATCCGGCCAACGTGGTATCAAGATCCTGGCACCTGGCAGCGATCGTTGGGACTGTTCAGCTTTGCGCGAGGACATGCAGACGCTCGTATTATACGAGACTGTGCTGTAGTCCTGGCGTACGTCATGGGCCCCTCGAGAGCCTCAAAGCTGCGCCGTACAGATGAGACAGCATCTGGTCAAACTTCTTCGGCGCAAGGTGACGCAGAATGGACTTGAGAGTTCCGTGAGACGTATTGAGCAGGTGCTGGTATTGCAGTCTTGCTTGATATTTGCTCGCCCAGCTGACTTGCTTCTGTATCGGGAGATGCAGCGTGGGTGATCGTCTTGCAGACTTGGTGCGCCGGGCTCGGGACCTTCTGTTAGGAGCGGTCTGCTTGTTGTGTCTTTCCACTGCAACGGTGCTGCAAGGTTGAGTATTGAGAAATCGACCAGAAAGCGAACCAGGCAAACTATGCCGAAGTCGGCCAGTGCCAGCTGCGAAGCTTCGCAGGTACACGGAGTGGAACGGCTGCACCGATGAGCACGGTGTTCGTCCAGCGCAATTCTCGCACTGCTCAAAATCATCGCAGCGCAACGAGTCCAAGTCCTCGCCGTGGAGCCCCTTGGACTCTGGGACCCAGTCTGCAATGCACGTGCCTACCATGTATAACGCAGCATCAGCAACATCATCGTTCGTATTGCACACCGCTGCCACCGGAGCGCGTCGGAGGTCCGCGGCGACATGAAGACGGTCGGCCAGGTGCAGGTGGAGGTGCAGTTCTCGATACTCGATGACTTGTGTCTTGTTCGATGCTCGCCCGGCGTCGTTCTGTAGAATGATGTCGCGCACTGGCTCCGCGGAACGGCTGACACGTGTTGCAGTCTTGCCAATTGCCAACCCCAGCCCCCCTGCCACACCGATTGGGCAGGAGCGGGGCACGCAGGAGCGATCGCACCCTGTTCCTGTCTCTCTCCTTCCCACATACGAGAGCCATGACCCGCGCACGCGCACTCGATTCCAAACAATGCGCCGGCATTTCAGTGCCACATACCACACATTTCATGCCGCGCCCCATGCTGGCGGGCTCGTCGAGAAGACAGCGACGTGCTTCGTGAGCACGCAACGCACCGCTGCCGCCGCCAGATTCACGCGCCGCGTCAAGGACGACCTCCTGTCCAGTCGCGCTGCCGCTCACAATTTGCTATTGACGACTCGTCAGCGTCGCCCGCTTGGCGCCAGACGAGCTGATGAACGAGTGACTAGCACACTTTAAGCTGTCGGCGTGGCCCGTCCTCTCTTCTCTTCTCGTCTTGTCGCGCTGCTGCTGCATGTCTCTCCTTCCCAACCCCCTCACGTCCATGGTGCTGCATACCTGATCTTGCTCCTTTCTTTACTATCCCTGCACAACCCACTGGTCATACTCTCGCTTCATTTTATCATTTTATCTCCATACCCACTTTCACCTGCCAGCGACAACCAGCTTGGAAGGCAGCGTCAAACGGCGTCGAGCGAAATTGGAGCTCCCGCCACACCCGCCGCACCAGTCGAGACCTTTCGCCCACGGCGCGTCGCCGGCGAATCGTTCATTGACAACGCCATTGCACACGCCCGGACTGTCGCGCTCCATCGTTACTCATTCGTTTCGACAGACCGCACACCCTGCTATCGACTTCATCCTACACTCTAGCCATTCGGTCTCCATCTCCAAAGAGACACCGACACTACTGCCACTCGCTACACCACCAACTGCCGAGGTCCGGACGAACCCACCCCATAGTTCAAGCATCCAACGGCGCGCCAGACCCACGAATCGAGGGCACGACGTAAAGTCACATCAGATCGACCGACACGCAGCACTTGATTGTGTCTGCTCCAGCCACCTACAGCAACACGACACTTTGCAGCGACACTACCGCACACCATGGCTTCTACTGGAACCAGCACAGCAGGGAATACCATCGTGACGCAGGACGACACGTCCAGTCTCAAGTTCGACGGTGGAGGTGGCATCTCGATCGCACCAGGCACTATCGCCGCCATTGTCATCCTGCTCGTCCTTGCCTTGGCGGGCTTGATCATCGCATGTGCATATGCATTTGGAGGCTTCAAAAGATGCTGCTCCTGCTGCGGCCGTAGTGGTCGCAAGAAGCGACTCTCTCAGCTGCCCGTCTACAGTGATCGAGGCTATCTGGACGAGCGGGACAAGTTGCCAGCCTGGAACCCTAGTGCATCTACGACGGAGATTGGGCTCAGCAGAATGGCGAGCGTGAAGCAGGGCTTGTTCCCCAGTTTCACCCGAAAGGGAACCATGGATCGCCCATTGATGCAGGAAAGCCCCGTTACCAGCCCGAGAAACTCGCAATTGACGCGGCACTCGCAAGGCACACTGGGACCGCCATTCCGAAGTCCCACGACCCCATATATGAACGGCAGCAACAGCAGTTCACAGAAATCGAGATTCTCCTTGTGGCAGGAGGAGAGACGGTAGATTTCTGAGATGTTGGTGAGGGATTCATGGGATTTATGTGCGCAAGGGAATGCGGGTAGGGGTGCTGGCGCTTCTTTAGAAAGGGCATGACAGTGTGCGTTGCGAACATTGCACCTAACGAGCGGGCTTGTACATACCATTTGCGCAACACATAACGACAGCCAAAATTCACTAGTTCTCGTTCTGATTTTTGTGTCTGGTCTCGATGGAGGAAGTGTGCCCGTTCGCCCACGGCATGCTGCGTAAGTGGTGTAATTGCAAGCTTTGAACCCCAGTTCGATCGATGCGCGGCCTCAGCCTGAGCAACGGCATGCGGGGTACAGATGTATGCAGAGCAGAGGTGAAGTGCAACGACCAATATATAGAGGGGAGGTAATCCTGGTGTCGCTCATTCAGGCGCAGGTCGTTAGCGAGAGCGCATGCAGACTCTGGCTCGACGCACGGCAGCAGAGCGCGCACGGGACGACGAGACATTCCTCTGCACGGCCGCAGACAGGCAGTGCGCCGGGTGGTTCTTTGTCGCAGGTGGATCATGAATGAGCTGCTCCATTCTGCTGCCCATGGGCGAGACTGCCAAGCCTTCCGTATCTTCAGCCCTGCCACTTTTGCGCAGAGCATCATCATCCGACCACCTCACACCTGCCTGCTTGCTTGCTTGCTTGCTTCGACATTCTTCGCGCGCGCCCCTCGTCACTCTCCCTTGCCCGTGCGCGCTCACACTCTCTTGCACCTCCGCCGTGACTGTGTGTGCCGTGGCCGAGTGCGACCGGCGCCCTCTGCTCGTCCCGCCGTCCGCCCGTCGAGCGCGAGAGAAGAGCAGACCGACCGCTGCGGCATCACCGCGCTCTCTGACGTAGATTGCTCGCGTTGGGCCACCCCAGAGCTCCGACATATTCACCACCTCCACCTGCGCTTCACCACCGCTCCTCCACGACCTCCGTGCTCGCCTCACCGCCGCCACCGTCGACGCCACGCTCGCATCACCGCTCCAAGTCCCGCAAGGCACAGCCCGTGGCCCCGCATTGGCACCTGCTGCCGCCAGACACGCAGACAGCGCACTCAGGCACACTCGCTTGCGCTGTCGTCCCTGCCCCAGCGACTGACCACAGCAGAAACACTTGGAGAAGATGGTGGAAGCTGCGGACGGCGGGAGCCAGCCTACCTGGAAGTTCACGCAGTAAGTGCCTGCCCATTCTTTGTTCTTGCAACCATACCTCCTGTGCACACGAGCAGCGGCGGAGGCATTTGCACAGGATAAGATAGTCTTTTCGCGCACCAAGCACGACATCAAGGGGCTTCGAGCCACCGCATTGCTACGGCAGCATGCTCTCCAGCATCCGATCATCGCTGTTGGGCGACCGGACAAATTCTCGCAGACACGGCCCGCAGGCTTCTCGCACGCCCGTGCCCGCATCAACTGCAACAGCACCAGTGCGAGACTGTGTCGACGGGGTGATAGAAAGCGATGGCGGGGGAGATTGGGTGCCACTCGAGCGTCACGACCATATGACAGACTTGGACGAAGAGGACTACGAAGATCCGCAATATCGAGCGGATCAGAGCAACCTTCCTGTCGCGGAACACGTGTGGCATTTCACGCAGTGCGAACGCTTTGGCCCTAAGTTGATGAGATTAAGCGAGAAGTCTAGGCCGAACAGGGACACTGACAATGTGGTGGCAGATGCTTTGGCGATAAAGGCGACGTCGAGGACATTACAGAAGCCGACATCATTTCGACCGTCGAATTCGATCAAACGGGAAACTACCTCGCCACTGGTGACAAAGGCGGGCGTGTCGTCCTTTTCGAACGTAACGAGACGAAAAAGACGTGCGAGTACAAGTTCCACACCGAATTCCAATCGCATGAGCCGGAGTTCGACTATTTAAAATCCCTCGAAATTGAAGAGAAGATCAACAAAATCAAGTGGTGCAGAAGACAGAATGCTTCGCATTATCTGCTCTCAACAAACGACAAGACCATCAAGCTGTGGAAGGTGTTTGAAAAGTCCTTGAAAGTGGTGGCTGAGAACAACCTATCCAACGAGCTCACGCCGGCTGGTACAGGCAATGCCAATGGCGGCGGTCCCGTTCGATATCCCAACCATGCATTCAAGAGTGTAGCAGACCTCAAGTTTCCACGCATGACGCACCACGATACCGTCGTTGCTGCCGTACCCCGGAGAGTGTACGCCAACGCACATGCATATCACATCAACAGCATCTCTGTCAACAGCGACGGTGAGACGTTTATCAGCTCCGATGACTTGCGCATAAACTTGTGGAACTTGAACATCCAAGACCAGAGCTTCAACATCGTGGACATCAAGCCAGCTAACATGGAAGAACTTACGGAGGTGATAACAGCTGCCGAGTTCCATCCGGTCAGCTGCAACTGGTTCATGTACGCTTCGAGTAAGGGCACGATCAAGCTGGCAGACATGCGGCAGAGAGCGCTGTGTGATGAGCACGCGAAGCGTACGTGACCCCCTGAATTGTGTTTCGGATTCCTACTGACCATGGCCCAGAGTTTGAGCAAGAGGAAGACCCTTCATCGCGATCATTCTTCTCTGAGATCATCTCTAGTATCTCAGACGTCCGCTTCTCCCACGACGGCCGCTACATCCTCTCGCGCGACTACCTGACTGTCAAGATTTGGGACGTCAACATGGAGAAGCAACCAGTCAAGACGATACCTATCCACGAGCATCTCCGACCCAGACTGTGTGACACCTACGAAAACGACAGCATATTCGACAAGTTTGAGGTTGTGTTCTCGGGAGACGCCAAGAATGTCATGACTGGCTCGTACAACAACAACTTCATGATCTACCCCTCAGAAGAAGGCAAGGACACAGAAGTCGTCTTGCAGGCCGACAAGAGCGCATTCAAGGCCAAGAAGGTGGGTATTCCCACACCTATGAACAGTGCCGGTGCAAAGGATGGCAAGAAGGGATCTCGAGCGAGCAGTCCAGTGGGTGGGGCGCAGAGAATGCGCAAGGAGACGGACGCGGACCAGATCGACTTCAACAAGAAAATCCTCCACATGTCGTGGCATCCACAGGAGGACAGTATTGCTATTGCGGCGACGAACAACGTAAGCTCCTCACTCCTTCTCGCGTTTCGTCGAATCCATTACGCTGACACTCATTCTAGCTGTTCGTCTTCTCGGCTTTGTAGACCTTGGCGCAGAGGCTTGCAATAGTGTGTGGGGGGGGGGGGAATGAAAGCAGGACGGCATTTTGCATGGTCACAGTCAATCAGAATGGGCGCAAGTAGTAGTGATGCGAGATTGAATGGGAACGGCAGTGCTCTTCCACGGGAAGGGCGGTACTCGATCATGGCGTGTGCTATGTAGCCCATCGGTCTTCAAAGCCGATATCCTGACATGAAAAGAGTTGTCGAACTATACGTGCTGTGCTCATCGTTCACTCAGTGATGGGTTAATGCATCAACTTGCCTTTTCAGATTCGAGTGACGACAGATGAAAGTACTGCACAACGTCGCATGCTGGAGACCGGCCGTTGATTTGTGAGTTCATTCGAGAAGTGAGTGAAAGGTGGAGCTGCCGCGCGGACTCATTCCGTCGCTTGCATGCAACTTTCCTTGAGCTCTCTTTGCGAACTTCTTTCCATCTCCCAAGGACGGTGCATTCTGCGTCGCGCTTCCTTCGACATGTCGGAATATTGGAAGTCGACGCCATCGTACTGGTGCAAATTCTGCTCGCAATACGTGCGCGACACGGCCATCGAGCGGAAGAACCACGAGGCCTCAGCCAAGCACCAGAACAACATCCAGCGATCACTGCGAGAGCTACATAAGGGCAAAGAGCGGGAAGAGCGGGAGAAGCAGCGTGCCAAAGATGAAGTCAACAGACTGAACGGCCTCGTCAGTGGCCAGAAATCGACAGTGGCGCAACCAGGCGCGTCGCAAAATGTAGGCAAGACGGGCAAACCTGCTCCCGCGCCGCCGCCTCCCCAATCGACGGCACAGCAGAGGAAGGCGCACGCGGAGCAGCTGGCTGCGTTGGGTGTGGAACTTCCGGAAGAGTTGAAGAAGGAAGTCACGGGTGTTGGGTCTTACCAAGTCGTCGACGCGCACGAGGTCGATACGAGCTCAGCTGGCACAGTCACAGTGAATCGGTCACTTGCAGAGATTCTGGCAGAGGCACGCAGAGGGGATGATTCAGTCAAGGAAGAAAAGGAAGAATCACACGACGACGAAACTGAGGATGACAAGACCGGAGTGAAGCGGAAATTCGATGAAGAGGATGATCCGAGAGATGAGGAGGCTGCGCCAAAAATGCGAAAGGCTTGGGGAAGCACTGTCAAAACATATCCTGGAAAGACTGAGGATGTCGATGCCGCTGATCTGGACGCCCTTCTTGGAGGGGTGAAGAAGAAGACGAAGACAGAAGACGGAGCTGTGGTCAAGGAAGAGGATGGCACTGGGGCGACCACGTTGAACTCGGTGCCGGACGTCGAAGCAGGCACGTCGACAGATGTCAAGCAAGAAGATGGAGCTGCTGCTGCGCCTGCGGTCATGTTCAAGAAGAGGAAGGGGAAGAAGTGAACGCGCTCGGCGTCTGATTCAATTATTCGAATAGCGATGGGACGAACAGCTGCACTATCTCAAGCAACACTCGCTCACGACAAAGCAGGCGGCTCGAATCCATTCCACTCCTGATAAGCTAAGGGCACTTCAGGCCACGCATCAACACCATCCAGGACGACCATGCCCATGCCCCCCGACAGATGCGTCTGCACATGGCAGTGGAACAGCCATGCACCGGCATACTCAGCTTTATACCTGACTGCTGTCCAGGTATCGTTGGCTTGCCCCTCCATCTCCACCGTGTTGAAAGTATCGAGGTACGGCGGATTCTTGAAGTTGAAAGTGCCTTCGGGCAGATGTGGGATCGCCTCTTCAACGCTTTCCCACGGGAAATTGCCTGAACCCGAGCCGATGAGGAACACCTTGTTGCCATGTTTGTGCATTGGATGCGCTTGGGCAAATGGACCTGCTGTTACGAGAACGAGGTCGACCCAATCACCGATCTGCGTTTTCAGCGTGAGTTCTGTGGTGGGGATGTCCTCTACATTCTGCAGCAGCAACGGCGGGTTGTCGTGCTCGTGGCTAATGTTGTAGCCTAAGCTGCCAGTCTGTGTCCATTCGTAGGCTCTGTAAGGTTGGCCAAGCTTCTTCAGCCGGAGCTTGAAAGTGGAGTCCGCGCTTTGCGCAGGTCGCAAGGCAGGGTATGGGCTGCTGTCCTCGGGCACAAACGACACCATCTCGCTGCTAATAAGCTTGCCACCGTAGTTCGTCTTCGGATGCGGGTGTTTGGGAGCGTTTGTCGCGCCATCGTACGCTAGCTCGGCGAAACCGCCCAGGATCTGGTTGAGGTAGTCGTTGGCTACTCGCACAACGTGTCTGGCTTTCTCTTGATCGAGCTTGATCATTACGGATATTCGGCTCCCAGTGTTGACCAGCACCCGATCCGCAACGATCGGGTGCACGTACTGCCCATCTACAGCGTACACGTACAATTCGTGCGAGTCAATCGACAGCTGCAGAGGGTACAACCCTCCGGGATTGACGAACGTCAACGCCGTCCATCCCATCGAGGAGTCAACATCAATCGTATAGTTTCCCTTCGAGCTCTGTCCTCCTTTGCACTTGTTGTAGGCGAGCTCCGGCACATTCTCCAGGTGCAATTCAAAGTCTCCATTGAACATTTGCAATGGAGGGATGCAACCCTTCGGCGTCATATGTCCGCCTGCGAGCTCTTTCAACAGCTGCAAAACAATGGGATTCGTCATATCGTCAAGCTCTTCCTCGGACAGACAATATTGCGAGCCGACCCCATTTATCAGAAGAGAATCCATGCAACTAAAATCAATATTGGCAGCGTGCTGGATTCCGTGGTATTCCGCAGACGTGTACTGGGACCAGTCGCTGACGAAGACGGGTCGCATCAACTTCTCCGCTGCAAGCATTGCCGCCTGATCGGCCTCGCCGCTGCTGATAAGATGAAATGGACGCGGTGCCTCGTCATTTGGTGCAATGACAACCGCGCCATAAAGGCCGTCCATCATTTGTGATTTGGCGTGCGAATGGTAGAAGTATGTTCCGGCTTCGTGTGCAGTCCAGTTGTACAGGAAAGACGCCCCAGGCCTGATTTGGCTCTGTGTCAGACCTGGCACTCCGTCCGACCAAGGCGTGGATCTCTGATCGATGCCATGGAAATGGATGCTTGTGTCCTGTTGCATGTAGTTGTGAACGACGAATTCGATCCTATCGCCTAGGTTGGCGTACAGGGTAGGTCCGATGAAGGCGTCGTTGATGAAGATTGCTTCGCGCGAGCCTATTCCAGCTGCGTCGATTGACTGTGTTGTTAGGGAAATTTCGAAGCGGACTACGGGAGGTTGTGTTCCTTTGATTTCAATCTCTTGAATGGCCTCGACTTCGTCTACGCATCCCGATGGGCGACCTGCGGCTGGGCCGATGCATTGAAGCAGTAGGCTCAAGGCCAAGGAGTAGAGTCGAACAGACCACATTGTTAATGAAGTGGACGATCTTCAAATTCTTGTCCGCAACATGAATGACTGCCTGAGACAGAGAGCTGTTACTCTATCCAAAGGTCTAGAAGATGATCGTGTAGGTCTTTCTACGTCTTGGCATTCAGCGGGCATTGAATCCCGAGTCGTGTCTGAGGTCACCGAAGCGGCGACCACAGCTTCTACTACACCGCTGACTTCAAAGGCAACTTGCTAAAACAAGGCACTGGCAGCGTGCTCGCACTCGCATTGGAGATCGATCAACCAAGAATTACGACAACAATTCCACGCTGCCATCATGCATTTTCCAGCGCTCGCTGTGGCGAGCTGCCTGCTTTCCGGCGCCACTGCGCAATCACTGGATCAAGTGCTTGCAAAGCGAGACTCATTCTCACTGCTACGCGATCTGCTTCATCAGCACAATTTGGTCGATGAACTGGAATCCACCGCCAATGCCACGTTCTTCGCCATGACAAACACGGCACTCTACAGTTTGGCCGACTTCGGCATCAACCTCACGAGCGCTGATCCCAACATCGCTCGAGCGATTTTCAAGTACGCACAACTGGATGCCATCTACACAACCGATACGGTCAAGGCATTGCACCACGAGGCAAAGGTTATACAAACGGCTCTGAAGCCACCACTGTTCAACAACGTGACGAGAGGTCAAGCTGCGAAGTTGAGAAGCAATCGAACAGGAGGAGCGAATAGCATCCTGGTCGAATCTGGCTTAGGTGTCTTGACGCCCGTTGTGGAAGCAGATATTCCTTACGACCATGGCGTCATTCACGCTATCGACGCGAACATGGTTCTGCCTCATAACATTTCCGAAACTGCAAGGCTCGGCGACATGACAGAATTCTTGAACCTGTTGGAACGATCTGACAGCGTTCCTAGACTGGAGAGCTTGTCGGATGTCACGATCTTCATCCCACAAGACGAAGCACTCGCGAAGCTTCAGCCTATCCTGGATATGCTTACATCGGAGCAGCTGAAATCTGTGGTGGCTCAGCATGCTGTGCCGAATCGGGTGCTGTATCAGAGTCTCTTTGACGGGGTGGAGAGTTTGGAAACTTTGGACGGCAGCACGTTGCGCATCCGCCGGGGAAAGAGAGGCGAGATCTTCGTCAATGGCGCTGAAGTCGTTCGCACTGATCTATTGCTATATGGAGGAGTGGCACATTTGATTGATGGGGCTCTTTTACCCGAGAAAGGTGAGCATCTTTACCACAGAATTCCGTGTGTCCCTGTCACTAACGAGTTGCAGATACGTCTGCCTGCGCTACCGGTTTGTTCGCCGCGGCAGCTGGCAGCTCCAGCCGGGTCTGGACTATCCTCGCGAACCACCAGCTCACATTGTTGGCAGTGCTTGCAGTGGCTCTGGTGTCGCTATTTTACAGGGTTTACCAGTCACGGAGGCACAGTCGTCAGCTGATCAGACGGAGCGATGGTCTTGGCAAGTATGAGAAGGTGTAGAAGGATTTCAAGCCACGTGCTCAGGATGGCACTGTGCGATAAACGAAGCGCCGGTGTTCTGTTAGATGGTGTCCGAAGTCTTTCTGTCCTGTTGTCGAAGTCACGCGGTAGCAAATCGATTTCGGCTTCAATCACCGAGCTCAGACCAAGAAGTTCCCGGTGGAGATCACCAACCTGTCACATGTCAATCGACGCTCGGCATAATCGCACTTCAACCTCAATCTACGTACGCGGGTCGTTTCTCGGCATCTGTCACACTCTCCGACCCTCTTGCGCGTCGTTCAGAGTCGCTGGGATCATGGATGCATACCTCGCAGGAATATGGGATGAACAGGGAGAGCGCTTTCCATAACTACATCTGTCATCTTTTTTGATCAGGAAATAATCCAGCAGACACTCCTTCCACAAAAATCTCAAAGACCTAGCCGACAATCAACCACTCAACAAGAAATCACCAAAATGGGATCCATCGGAGAGCCAAACCGCCTGCTCTGCTGGAGCATTTACGTCACCAAGAAGCCAGATCAATCCGAGGAAGATCACCACAACCATGTCTCAAAGGTCAATGCTCCAATGATGATACCATTTCTGAAGAAATATGGCATTGTCCGCTACACTGTGGTCCGTGCCTGCCTCCCACGAAGAACATCTCACACAAATCACCTACTAACTCGCATCGCAGAAGCACAACGATGCTTACTCTAAGCCCAAGCAATCAGCTCTGATGGGTGGCCAGCCAGAAGAGAACGTCCTCGCTTACGATACCGTTTTCGAGATGATTGTCAAAGACATTGAGAGTATTCAGACTATGCAAAAGGATGAGGAGTTCTTGCGTACTACTATTCCGGATCATTTCAATTTTGCCGATATGACTCGCAGCAAGTACGTTGTTCCGTTCTGATCTTTGACAATTGAATTGTTGGACTTTGCTGACTTTTTGGTGATTTAGGGGATCGTTGACTTGGATTGAGGAGTTCACCTTTTAGGTGATGAAGGCACAGGGTGGTGTTTGTAGAATGAGATAGGAAGCTCGATGCTCGATACAAGGAGCGTGTTTGAAGTGAGCTGTATATCTTATTTCACCAAATGCATTCATGTAAACCAAGATTTTCACGACCTCGATCCTCCTCCTAAGCATTGTCTCGTCAATGGATGCACGCGTTCTTAGTCGTACGGAGACATGTCGCCTACGACGTTCAAGTCGAACGATCGCAGCTTCTGGGACTCACTCTGGAAATCTACAGACTTGATTGCATCGAATCCTCGATCGCAGACCGGCGAATGACCTGGAATGCTCGCCGATAACCTCGTATGGGTACGTACCAGTATGATGAAAGTATCCGAGGTGGTTGCCGAGTCGTTCACATGCCGCAGCGGCCAAGTTCTTCCATGCAAGTCAGGCACGGAATTCCGTGTACTCAGCTTATCAAGTCGATCTTATCACTGAAGCTCAGTCAACTTTCCATGCAGCTTTCTGGAGCACGGTCCCGGACGCAGAAATTGTTCAATCGTCTTTTCCAACGCCTAACAAGAACAGACAAGATGACAAGCACTATCACTACCACTGAGACTCTGCAGGATGCAGTGCCCTTCGTTGCACCACCAAGCCCACCTGAAGATACTAGTGACAAGGAGTTACCAGAGAAGCCTTACTATGATGTTGAGTTCAACTACCGTCTTGACCCACGCGATGGAGGTGACGAAGTCATCTGGGGCGGTACTGTTGGTTTGATGCGCAGAAAGTATGAGACAAGGACTGTGCGAATCAACAATGAACGTGGTAATGAGCATAACTTCGACCTCGACACCCATGGCTTTGCTTGGGTCAAGCATAAAACTTCCGTGACTGAGTTTGCGGACTACTTGGCGATTCGTCAGGGACCGTATTATGGTGAAGTTGCTGACATGTTGAAGAGGGTGTAAGTTAAGCTGAACGTGTTCGATCGATCATCTAAGATTTTTGTGCTGATCATTTACAGCACTGGAGCGACCAAAGTCCATGTCATTGGTCACCTCCATCGTTCGTTGAACTACAACGATACGACTGAGGAGGAGAAGAATGCCCCAGACATGACAATGACCAAGGGCCAGACCCCGGGACGTTTCGTTCACGTCGATCAATCCTACCAAGGTGCAGTTCGTAGACTCTACCTGGATCTTCCCCAGGAGGAAGCCCGCAGGCTGGAAAAGACCAGATGGGCCATCATCAACGTCTGGCGTCCCGTACGCAAAGTCACCAACGAGCCACTAGCAGTCTGTGACGCTCGATCAGTCCGCGAGGACGAATTATTCAACACTCTGCATCTTGTACCAATGAGATGGCCAGACGCCGCACCTCAGGAGAATCAGATGTGGGCTGTTGCTCCACCGAAGAATCCAACGCAGCACAAGTGGCATTATGTATCTGGTATGACGGAGGACGAGGCCTTGTTGATCAAGATGTTTGATTCCAAGAAGGATGGTACGGCGAGGCGTGTTCCACATTCTTCGTTCCCTACTCCAGATGATTTTGGAGAGCCGAGAGCGAGTACTGAGACTAGATGCTTTGTGTTTTGGGAGGATCAGCAGGCTGAGTAGGAGTCGTGCACAGTAGTCTAAGCTATGTTCATAGCTCTTGATGATTTGACTCTTCTGCAGCATGGTTATTCCCCAGTTCTTTCATGCCTTGTGTGGGCTTGGGAAGTCGAGGTTGGTTGATTGAGAACCATTCGATCGTTCTCCAACGGAGAGCATCGACAGCTTTGGCGGGTTTCAATCTCATGAGCTGTGAAGACTCCATTGCTTCGGAGAAAAGCGTGCTATCCGGCGATCGCTTGATAGCACTGGTAGCCATTACAAGTATTTCTTTATTTCGTCATCAAAGCTCTATTGCCTCTGAGCCACACACTCTATTGGATACATGCGTTAGTCGTGACAGCTCGCTGCAATGTCTATACAATCGTTGCTCGGTCTGTCGCCACATCTCACACTGCTTTGCCAGCGACCTCTGCATCGTGGCCCTTCTCTGGATCTTCTGTCTCTGCCGCAGTCCTGCTCCTTTTCTTGCCTTCTTTAGCGTCTTCGCTCTCCCTCTTCGCCGTCTTAACGCTCTTGAGTTCTATGAAAGGTAGAGGCAGTGCACTCAGACATGAGACTATGATTGCGACCATGAAGATCTTCGTCACAGAATCGTTGAACGCGTCAAGGGCATCTCGAGCTTCAGGCGTGCCTGCTCCGAAGATGTTGTCGAGCTTTGAGCGAATTTCGGTTGCTCCGGTACCACCATATGCTTGCTCTGCGACCTCAGTTCCTAGCTTACTGGCAAGTGTCGTCTGAAGTACGCTTTGTCCGATGGGTCCGGGGATTGCTGATCCGAGCAGTCGCACAAACAGAACCAAGCTTGTCCCTGCTGGGATCTGAGCATCGGGCAGGACAGTCTGGACAGCAACGTTGGATTGCTCGAGACTGACGCCGATTCCAATGGCGAATACGATCGAATAACCGATGCTATCATGCGTTAGAAATTTTTAAAATCAGTCGGAGCTCGATTACTTACATGTCCCATTGCGGTGTGTCGAGCGTGATCGTGTAAAGCAAGCCAGCTCCAATAGAGCATAGAATTGTGCCGGCGTAAATGAAAGGATAGTAATATCCTATCTTCACGACAGCGCCACCGGCTGCAATTGACGAGAGAGTAAGTGAGATGACGATGCCAAGTTGCTTGAGACCAGCAGCTTCGGCACTGTCAGATCGTACTGCTTGGAACCTTCATAATGTCAGCCCGTGAGCATAGTGTGTACTAAATGGTCAACTCACCAGAGAGGCAGATAGTATATGACGAGTCCAAATGCGGCGCTCAGAAGCAGGGTGTACATAGAGGCACCGCCGACAGTACGCTGTTTGGCAACGCTGTATGGCAATGTGGCTTCGTCGCCTTGGAAGTACTGCAGAACCAGCCAGCCGATGAAGCCGACAGCGAAGACCACAAGGACTGCAACGACACGACCAGCACTCCAAGGGTATTCGCCGCCGCCCCACTGTAGTGCGAGAAAGAAGCACGTCAGGGAACCGAGTAGGAGGAGCGACCCAAAAGGATTGAGTTTTAGGAAAAACTGCCACCAGGAAAGATCCTTGACTTCTGCTGCCTTTTCGCCTGGACGAGACGGCAGGAGGAATATGATGATTGCCACAGCTACAGCTCCAATAGGCAAATTGACTAGACCAAAGAGTGAGTAGGTGAAATACAGCGTAACGCCGTTCCAAGACTTACTGTAAAAACACCATCTCCAGCTGATACGGTCAGTAAAGATACCGCCCAGGACAGGTCCTAGCACAGCAGCAATGGCAAAAGTCGCTCCAACCAGTCCAGCATAAAGTGCTCGTTTTCGTAGAGGAACATTTCGAGCAATGATGATGAAGACGCCAGCAAAGACGCCTGCGTTGCCAACTCCTGCAATCGATCGTCCAACAATGAGAAGTGCAGAAGAGTTTGCCACTCCGCAGATCAAACTGCCGATCAGATATAAGGCCAGTGAGACGAGGAAAGTCCACTTCAGGTCCATCAAGAGATACGCTCGTCCGAAAGGTAGTTGGAATGCTGTGGCCGCCAAAGCCTCACCAGAGTTGTACCAGCCAATATCTCGAGTGCTATTGAATGCTGTCGTGATTGCCGGGATGGCTGTGCTGATAATGGTGTTGCTCAAAGCGACAATGAAGACTGTTGAGACCATGGCCAGCAGGAGAAATACCAAAGGCCATCCGGAGATGTACTTTTCGCCTTGATCGTTGAGTTCTTCATTCTCTTCTGGCTTGGCTTCAGGAGCTTCCGCCAATTTAGCGTTCGACTTCTCATCTTGAATATCCGAATCGCTGTGTTCTAGTTCCAGTTTCGATTCCGAGTCGCTCTTCACGACATCGTGAGACTCTGTGTCAGTGTGCGTTGATCGCGCTGGGCTCGCCATTGTCAATGTATGGAAAGTAGCCGGTCCAGACTGCTATGAGGAACTCATTCGACGGCCCCTACCTCTTTATGAAATCTTTTGTGAGACTACCAGCGGCCCACCTACCACGTGGAATTGCGCGAACTGAACGACGATCTCCCTGCTATTCTTCGATGGCGAACCTATTGCCGTAGATCGAAAACAGTATACGGCGGACGTGGCCGTCTGAGTCGGGCACTCGAGGACATACGGACTATGTTCGCCGGGCCAAGACTTTGCAAGTTAGGTGGGCCCGCCGGGTGGCTCTTGTCCAATGAGCACGCGATATGATTTTCGCATGCGATCATGCCTTAGGCATCACCACCGCAACATCTGATCTCTGGCAAAGCATTTAGCATCGAATACATGGAGAGTTCAACAGTCTTGCGTGTGCCAAAGAATATTCATATGAGAAGAAATGTTCGCAAAGCAAGCGTGGGTCGAGGAAGAACGTTGGCAGTGCAGGACATACCGCTACAAAATATCAAGCACAGTGACTCCTGCATGGTGGAAGTATTACTCTATTAGCTCTAAAGTGGTCGACAGAACGGCGAGGGCCCTTCAGTTAGGCAACGCAACGATTCCAAGCTCATGCATCGCTTCAGCTACCTTGCCAAAGAGCCTCCCGTCCCTGATGGCCTCGTAGATAATAGATACCTGCGAGCCTATGGTCTTGCTTTTGCCTTGGTCTCCGGATCCGCATCGTGGATGGACCTCCAAGCCGCGATGCATTGGCACAGCCAGAGTATTCCGAACATATTCGTACAGCTTTCTGGTCCCCGCGCCAAGGTAAAGTGCAGTATCTGGTGATTCCAGAAACGTAGCACGTTTGGCACTAAAAGTGCGAAGCAGCTCGGACTTGATCTTGGCTTGCAGACTGTTGACATCTTTGATCGATAGGTCGAGGTGGGTCTTGCTCCGGGAAGATGGGTCGAGCCCAGCAAGATGGAGCACAAAGGCCTGCGCACCTTTGTCGCTTCGCTGTTCGAAGTCTAACGATCCGTGATCCCACCTGTGAGGGAAGGAAGCAGGGATTAGCAATTGGGTCTTTACGGCCTCTGGGATGAGCGACTTACCAGGTTCTCCGCATTGCCTTGAATGCAGAAGCAACGATATCCTTATAGCCTGGCTCGCCAGTGTGCACCGACAACGTGGCAGTGCACAGATCATCGATCTGTGGAGTGACCTCGCTGAGGAACGTCGCATGCATGACGCGTAGATCCACCCCTTGACAAGCGGCATAAAGTGCGCTAGCGGACAATAGAGCCACCAGTTCAACAGCCTGGTGGGTATATCTAGCCGATAGTAGCGCAAGGGAGTTGATGGCCTGGTTGTGCATCTCTGCAGACTGCACATGGTTGGAAACTGGGTTTGCCAAGAAAGACAATTCCGATTGATATGCTGCCATGTTGATATCCAGACCTTTCAAGCAGAAGGATTGGCTAGGGTCGTCAGCTGCAAGGTTTGCCGGCAGTCCATTGCTCATCTGATGATTGAGAATCTCTGTAGTCTGGCTGAATAACATCTTGCCGACCATCCTGAAAGTGACCGGTAAGCACGTGTCTCGGAGAAGCTTCAAAGACACTTACTGCAATCCAAGGCGCATTTTCTCAACCGCGGACGTAATGCTGGACGCTTGGAAGTTGCCACCGCAGTAGACCTGGCCTCCAGCCGGATCGGTACCTTGCCACAGAGTGTCAGTAGAAGTTCCGATCATGGCGTAGCTCTGTTGAAGATGGGGTATCAAAGGCGACAGAAATGGGGAACTGATTTGAATGGACTTACTAGGGTTGTCAGAGGTCGAGTTCAACTCAGTAGAAATCTGTGCGTGAGCTGATAACATGTCTTCAAACTGAGGTCCCAGCCATTGTGGCGACGTACGTAGCGGATATCGATCCTGTGCAAGTGATCCTTCGAAGCGCTCAACAAGACGTCCCGCCATCGTGATGTCGTCGCCAATACCAGATACCATTTCCGATTCCTGAAGAAAAGCTCTGATGATGTGAGATGTTTCGTATTGCCCAGGATGAGGCCGGATGTCGGAGAGGAAAGGATGGGACCACTCTACGCGCGCTGACATAGCTTCTGAATTGAGCGCAGTAATGCATGCAGACAGAATGGACAGTTGTGCGGCTTCTGCGAACACCAAGCTGGCGACAGCGGCGGAGGCGGATGTACCATTGACAAGAGCAAGAGCATCTCTCGCAGACAATGCAGTAGGCGTCAGTCCTCGAGACAAGAGGGCCTGATCTGCTTGCTGTACTGTGACCTTGGAGCGCTCTTCCACTTGAACGAAGACATCAGGCGAGCCCTCGATGGCGCCAGCCATGTATGCAAGAGGCATGAGATCTCCGGAGGCAGATATTGAGCCGCGGAGAGGAACAATCGGCGTGATTCCGTGATTGAGCAGATTCAAAACTGCATCGACGGCGTCCCGAGAAATGGCAGAATTGCCACGGAGTACGGAGTTGGCTCGCACCGCCATCATGGCTTTCGTCCACGCCGCGGGCAGTGCATGGGATTGCATTCCGTTGGTTACTCCAGTTCGATCCTGAGTAGTCAGAACAGCGCTCTGCAGCGTCTGTAGAAGACTGCGCTGCAGAGCATCTGGATTCTGTGAACGAACATCGGCGCTTCCGCCAAAGCCAGTGTTGATGCCTAGAGAGTGTGTCAATGACTCGAATGACCAGGAATAATTCGTGCCGAGGTAGCAAAGGATGAGTCGCCGACGATAGACGCACCATAAAGAGTCTCTCCTTTCTCGTAGCTGGCTTGCACAACCTTGATGCTCTTCGCAAGACTGAGCACTCCATTGATCTCCTCGACTTTGGGAACGACGTTGTGTCTGGCAACACTGTCAGCTGTAGTTCCTCGCGAGACGAGTCCTGTTCGACCTCGCTACTGCCACCACACTGGCCACGTCGAGCGTGTGACCCGAGATCCGGAGGTCGCCATTGGCGCGGAGTTCTTCCACGCGCCTGTGCGTATCACAGAGCAAGTCTGTCAAGGGCGTACGGCTGGTTTTGCGGTGCATGGCGGAGTATATCAATGGACTGTGAGATGGTGTTCCAGGTCCAGTCCCGTTGGGTCACTGCGAGTCAGAAGCCAGAAGATGTTTGTGCCTGCCCAATTGACTATTATAATT
The DNA here is from genome assembly GCA_002933655.1 of Cercospora berteroae. Taxonomy (NCBI): domain Eukaryota; kingdom Fungi; phylum Ascomycota; class Dothideomycetes; order Mycosphaerellales; family Mycosphaerellaceae; genus Cercospora; species Cercospora berteroae. The sequence goes on from PNEN01001683.1 coordinate 26,975, forward strand.
CACAGGCAAGCGCGGGCCGACAATATCCATTCACCAATGTTTGCTCGCATGTTGCAACCTGTGCAACCGCATCAGGTGGACTGTTTCGGCGCCTGACATGAGAAGGACGCGAACCTGGCACGTGGCGTTTGCGTCCCAGAAGACCAGTCACAAACCCAAGCGGTGAAAGTGAGGGTGAGGGTGCGGTGCGGTCCATCGGCCACGGGATGCCGACATCTGGATAACGCAGCAGCGAGCCTGATGCAACGTCGTTGAAGCTCCCACGCTCTCCCATATCCCTTGCAGCTGTTGGGGGATCTTTTCGGATGGGAGCGTTGTAACGAGCCGGTGTGCGGGTCCTCGGAGAAGCCGTGCTCGCTTGATTGCATGCACGGAGGAGAAGCGCACCGCTGAAGATGGCTCTGCCAAGCCTCCTGAAACAGATGGTGGATGTGGATGCGAGGGAGCAGCATTGGTGGTTGCACATGTTTCGGAGAAGACGAATACGGATGCCAAGAAAGACCCATGCCACCGCACCTCCTCACAGTGTGAGCAGGCTCGCGTTTCTCGAACGGTTTCATTAGACACACTCAATTCGAAGGGCTGCCGAAGCCAATACATCTCTCCCACGAGTGATGGTGTGAAGTACAGAAGCGGTCTTGCGCTCAGGCAGCCACTGATCATTGGAGCCAACGAAGTGCACCTTAGGTGGGGGCTGACTCCCACGAGAAGGTCAGAGAGCGGCGATACGGACTATCAACCAATCTGCGGATCTCCAACAGGACCCGATCCAATATCGAGGTCTACAGAGCTCGAGCCAGAGCCGCGCGCATCAGACCAGCAGGCATGCAGGCGCAAACCCAACAAAGTTGCTCAAGCATAGGAATGCTCCGCTGAGTCATCCATCTCGAAGACGTCGAGTGCGACACAAAATGGCGTTGCAACACCACAGACCCATGCCGCCACTCAGCGTGCGGTCTGGCTCTCGAACAGATCTCTGCGGCCGAAACTTGCCCCGGGCCCACCTGGTGGACAGAGACCTCCTTCCATTAGAGAAATTTGAAGAAGATGAGGCAGCAAGACAACGCTCATAAAAGCCTGCGAGGCACACTTTCTGTTAGTGATCAAGCCTACTATCAGGAAAATTCCCTAAGGTCCAGAGGAAGATGTGCCTTTCGGCGACTCTCTTGTAATGATTTTCTTGGCGGCCCAAGACAACGTCACCTTTGCTGTACTCAAGATGGGATGGGATCGTCATCGCGTCTTTGTGAGCGTGGCAGTCCCATTGGCGGTGTTGAGCGATCGTTGATCACATCATTCCGACTCATGCCTCATTATTCCGGCAATGCAAGCTCCAGTAGAGACAACTCCGCCGCGCTGGGGTTCACTCAAGCCGGCGACGTCGGATATCGCGAGGTGATCTACATCAATGATGGAGCAGAGGGATTCTGAGAGGCACCGGCTCGCAGGTCTTCTCTCGGAGCTTCCAGACGTTCTTGCCGGTTGTTCCATTGTAGATGATCCGGCCGTGGCTAACAGTGGTGTTATCGAAGAGTAATACGCCGTCGCATTCGTCGTACATTTGGAACCTTGAATTCATGCCTTAGTAGGCCGTAAAGTCATCTAGTATAAGTAATCACTTATATGCCCTTACTAGGACGACTATGCTCGCTAAGAAAGCAGCTTAAGGCCCTATTTACTTCCTCTAATTATCGATTAATATTATCGATAATTAGATTATTTTAA